>CM023202.3:29692488-29889558 GCA_004115045.4 Sinella curviseta | reverse complement strand
ACAGAAATATAATTGCGACATTTCCATGCATATTTGGTCGCTTTAGTGATGTATCCCTCACTTCAGGAGTAAAACTCATTTTTTCCCTAATGAAATCTAGCCACCAGTTCCATATTCCAGAAGAGACGAACCCTTGCATTCTAGAAATAACATTAGGATGTACGGAGCCGGCGATGTAGAACCCAAGGGAAACATTTGCATAATTTTCCGTACCGACATTCACGATATAATTCGGGTGAGCTTGAAATAGTCTAGCAGCGTACTCGTGTGCAATATGGGCTGGCAATATCAAAGCAGACTTATTGCAGGATTCAAGATGATCCCACATGACATTCATATGCGGCCTCAGCAATAAGTCCTTAATTTTATTGTTACGTCTCCGGTAGTTTTTCAGAGTTAGCCATTCTTTAACATTTTTAAGAAATGTTTCTCTGAATACGGCTGCAGTATGTGGGTGAAGCGATGAATGTTGTTCCAAATTTGATATTCCAGACATTGCAATTCTCCTATTGTCCAGAAAGTCGAGCCACTCTAGGATTTTTGACTGGCACGAAAACAACGGTACTGAAATGAGTCTAAAAATAAGGGGTAGTTGACTCTTTTGTTCCATTGATTCCTCTGACTTCAATCTATGAGGATAAGGCTGGTATAACGTTTTTGTCCAATTTACCAAGGCAGCGGTAGAGCTAAACTTCCAGATGTCCGCATAAATATGAACCTTGGATGGTCTGACGTAAATCGTAAAACCATCCTTAACTATCTCCTTGATCTGGGTGTACGGAATTAATTGCCTAGGCGATATCATATTGTAAACGTTGCTGTTTTTATATCCGTTGCTCAAAACGATGCCCACTAGGAGCACGGGCAGTATTGTGAATCTCAGATGAATATGCTTTACCATCGACGACGGGAACGGATCGCCCTGCTCCAAATATACTTTTACAATTGATAACAGATGAGCGGCCCGGGATATGTTTTGAGACACTCTATTGTGCATTTGAGCTACACATATGGTAGATAGAAAAACACACATCCATACTGATGCGTGATAAACTCGTACCAATTCATACAATCCGAACGAGTGTCGTTCCCGTGCGCTTCCACAACTTACGAAAGCCAAGCTGAATATCTGCTCCCGGAAATATAGGCGATACACCAAAGACTTATCAGTCTGAATTCCAAATACCCGCAGCGTCACATCGTTTTTATGCGGTCGCCTTCCGGAAATCAAAAATTGCTTTCCACCTTCACAGTATTTGTCCGGGAATTGGGCGGAAACTATGGTTGCGTTTGATATGATATCCAGATACATCGCTGCAACAACATTCGAAAAAATATTGGTGGCCCTTATCTGGTCTCTGCCAGCAACTTTAGAGATGTGCTGGTTGACAAGAGAGAGACTTTCGCATGATCGCATACGTTTCGTAAATTCAAATAGGAATTGTGCATATCCACTGCCCACGTGAACGCTCCAACGAACATGTGGCTCTACTTGTTTGGATTTGAAAATCAACGGAATGTTAAACAATTGGAAGGGAGTAAATGCTAAGTAAAAATCTATAGACATCACATTCCTCCAATATATCGATATTCGGTTCACACTGTAAGCCGGTTGGTCCATCCGGGCATTCAAAGTAATTAACAGGGTTTCAATTTGACTCGCCGGATCAAAAATATTGGCATATATTTTCGCATGATTGACAGAGACAAGAAAGGTTTCCAAAGTGCGCATATGGGCAGGGTAGCTATCATCCATAACGAAGATGTGCAACTTCGGCACCATTGACGTCTCAATTTGAAACGTATTCGGATCGATTTCTTTTGCCACGTCGTACCTAAACGCAAGTGGAAACGAAATGCTTTTGTATGGGGATAAAAATGATGCCGGAGGCTGAATCGACAGTTGGACTTGACAGGTCCAAGGCTTAGTTTTTAGCGCATAGTCCAAAACACTCAGCCGAATACAGGAATCGGGATTATGTCTTGTATCCTTGAACTTCATTGGCACAAAATATTTTGATGTATTGCAATACGGTTTGTCACCGTGATGTATTGTGATGTTCTGGATCTGACGAAAATATCCTGAGGGAACCCATATTACGAAATACCGTTGGTCATATTTGGAATGTTTATTTTCAAGAACTGCGGCAAGGGGCCTTCTATGAACTGCACTGACAGCTGGAATGCCAATATCAATGTCACGGTAGTTATCAATTACTATGTGGCAATTGGATTTCTGGAACAAGTTTAAAATAAAGGAAATGTCGGATACGATATCCCGTGACGCAGTTGGAGTTGACAGTGACGCTTGATACTCCGAAGCCAGCTTCCGGTCATCTGCGTCATCGATTTGCTCTATTGGGAACGTATCTAGCTGCATTATGGCATATAGTTCGGTCGAGGTGTCTGTTTTATCTTTTGCACATATGCAGCGCGTCATAATTAAGAGGACAGTTACGAAAAAGTATCCAATATCATTGAACAACTGCATAATGAATGTATGAAAAGAATTGGTTATTAGAAGAAGTAAAACAGACGAATTTACAGCAGAATATTGAGAGAAGTATATTATTTAGAAATTATAACAACTTTCTCCACTTGACAACTTCTAAGGGAATGCTTGGACTGTTGAAATTTCAACTGTGACACGTCATCCTCGTTACGAACGTGGATTTACATGGTCCGAGACGTTGTCTTTCGGAAGCGAATTTTGCAAACCAGTAGTGGCATGTTTATGTATTCCAACTTTAATGCAGTTAGAAGTATGCGGGTAGAAATTTCTGGATGTTTTCAGCACGACTGGGATATCTACCTGTGCGATTCAGTCGTGATGAACAATAGAATGGGAACTAGTCGCATTCGGGTAGTATTGACATGAGTATAAGTACAGAGAAGAGCAGTATACACTACCGCAAAACAGTGTTGGTCCAATCTCATGCTGGAGTAGGAGGAGAAGCGGAAAGGTAGTGAATAATTTAGTAACAAAAATATGACACTCGAATGTATGGAATGTAATCATGACTTTGGAAACGAAGCGTCCGTACCAGTATTTAAGTCCATAATGTTCAGCTGCATACTTTCATCAAATGCGATATGCGACACGAAAGAATATCCCACCATTTTAAAACGTTTCATGTTTCTGCAAATACTATACTCAAAGAGCGTTTTTTCGAGTGATAAGTAACGATAATTAATTCATTATCTAAGTTGATGGAATGCACTGTGGTGAAGATGCATATTGTTGCTAAAGTAATTCATGCTACGATCCCTCTGCGAAAACAATGTGTTGTAGTCATTCTCATTATCAATGCAGAAGAGTATGATCTAGCTCTCTATCGAAAGCGGAAATTGTTGAAGCACGCGGCGTTGCGTTAAGTCATGAGTATATATTTTATGTACCACCGGTATGTATGTGCTACTTGATATGCTTTAACATAATATATGTCGTCATTAAAGTTAATTTTTGAAAATGAATTACAATACATGTCATCAACTAACTATTGTTTTATTATTTGGTATTTTGTTGAAATTGTTGTTCGAAGAACTTTTCCAGCAAATAAAGGACCGTCGGCTTTCATGCAATTCAAATAAACAAGAATGAAAACGTTATCGAACGTTAACGAAATTTGGGAAAATACAACCCGCCTTTCGCTTGCAATACGGATCCCCGAGTAAATACTTGTAGGACGTGTGCGCATAAGATGCTAATATATCCATCGATTTGGAGTTGCAGTTATTTATAAAAAATACATTGTTTTGAAATGAACAAAATTCAAGTCGAGGCTACCTGTCACTACTTTGGTAAAGTGGACCTGTGCTCTGCATGCAGCATCTGCGTACTAAAGCAATACACTGGGGAAGGTGTTTGGGGATGTTGTACCTACTGATTGTTGAATGCAAGTTCGTTTTAGGTGTTGGAATATTGAATGGGGTCACAAAGATGGTTTAAACAATTGGATGTTATCACAGTTGTTATAACCTTCGATCCACGTAGCAAAAATACCAAACTACACAGTTTATACATTAATACGTTTGTGGCACATTGGACAGTGGCGTGTTGTTTTTTGTACGAACTAACCTGTCCGCAATTACTTGTTTTAAGCCAATCTTATTTCACGGGTGGAAGAAAGTAGTTCATCAAATCAATTTTGAAATTTTGGCCATAAAAAATATATGTTAAAGCCTTGCAGTTTAAATTAAGTTGAAAAAAATATTACGTCCCATAAAATATATCACAAACAAATTTTTATAACTATGTACCCTTGTACAGTATGTGAACACACATTTACATTTAAAGGAGAACTTGGTGCACATCTACGTTCAAAGCATGGCAGTGTTCGTCATCAGTGTCAACTTTGCAAACAGACGTATACAAACAAAATGAATTTTGAGAATCACATGCGTACCCATATCGGAGAACGGCCCTTTCGCTGTACATCGTGCTCCATGTCATTCCATGCCAGCTTCGCGCTTTGTTGCCACTTGAAGAATCATTTAGGAGAGTCTGTAAAGACGCATCAATGCGGTAAATGTGTCAAATGTTTCGTAAAGAATTTGGGCCTAACGCAACATATGATTACCCATTCGGACGCAAGACCGTACCAATGTGGAAAATGTGCGAAGGCATTTGCGACGAAAGGGCGTCTTACTCGACATGAAAAGTACCATACAGGAGTCAAGCCGCATGGTTGTCACATCTGCAACAAACGGTACAAAACTGGCTCGCATTTACGAAGACATTTGCAATCTCACGACCCTAAGCCTGCGGTAACCTGCCAACAGTGTGGGAAACAGTTTTTAACAAGCGATACTTACCGCGCGCACGTAAAAAATGTACACTCTAATCCTGAATGTGCGCACGTGTGCCTGTTTAGCGGAAAGGGGTTTATTACCGAGTTTCATCTATATAGACACGTTCGTTCTCACATATTTGAAAAGCCGTACAATTGTGAGTTGTCTCGACAAATCAAGACAAGTTGAGTCACATTAGACGTATGCACACAATGGAGAAGCCCTATACATGCGACATGTGTGATTTTGGTGCATCTACTAACCAAGAAAGTGTCATTCATCGCAAATCGCATCGACCTAAACGATATGTGTGCCAGCTCTGCAGAAAAATTGTTTCCAGGAGACAATGGATTACAATGGCATATTCGTAGGACCCATAAAATGGAACATAATTGAACAAATGAATGGATATACTGTCAAATGATGCCACTCTGTTTGGCGAAGGAATGGGTAAAATACTTTGGTAACTTGTTTTCAGAACCTGATGAAAATTGCATCTTCACTTGCTTTTTAATTTATATTTCTAGCCGTATTTAATAAAAACGTTTTTAAATATTGTATACAGTAGAAAGTTGTTACATAAGATTGGTTAATTGATGTTTATTTATGTCGTGAAAATTCGTAGTGAATGTTTGGAATTATAAGTAACAATTCAACCGTATTTGTTTCCAAACAAAGCTGTATTAAAACCTAAAGGTTTTCGGAATGTTTCAATGTTACAGATCTTACAGTGAGTGCTTATTATTTGCAAACTAAACCAGTAACTAAACGAGATAATTACATAATGATTGTAAATTGAGCAATGTAATGATTTTGATTACCTGACACTAATTGACAAATAACTTGTTTTGATTAAACGAGAAATTGAAAAACCACAAACATATGAATGTTCTACTGCTGGCATTTTCGCTTGGTCTCTAAACAAATATGTTATTATATCAAATATTAACTACGGCTCCAATTATACTGGAGTACTCGTATTTACTCCACTCTTGTACATCTTTAGTGTTTATTATTAACAAAATATCTTGGCACGATACACGGAATGGTCGCTTTTATTTATTAGATATTAGATATTGAACCTTAACAAATATCAGGAATTATTGGGTAAACGAACAGGCTTCCTCATAAGGAAACCGCATTGCTCTCATCTTGATAGAAATGACATTGTTAGCATATCCATTATATTAAGTGGTGGAGTATGTAGTTCCAACTGTGGAAAGTTTTGTTTTCATGCTTAATTATAACCTCAAAACTGCCGGAACGCAGTTGAATGTCATGAGTTTGTCATTGTCATTTTTTAGTTCATGGGACATGGATCAAATGAAATCTGCACCAATCCGGTCCCTACCAATTTCACTTAGACCCGTTGACCCGTCCGGGCATTGACATTTCAAATTTAAATTTAAAAAATAGTCGACATGGGCATAATACTCACACAGAAGATTATCGACAATCGTGTAACCTGTTTTGTCCTTACATTTACGTCTTTATTAGTTTGTGTGAAATGTTTGCCAGCGTTCCCAAGATCGGTCTCCCATTTGCATCCAAACCAACTTGCACAGGCATTTTCAGTTTTCCAACATGCCAGCTGCACACTTAATATTGTTCGGGAAGAGCAGGATCCAAATTACAGAGAATTCTCGGAATATGATCAAGATCTGGAAATATTGGTTAGCTCTGGAGTAGACAGTCCCAAGCTACACAGTGTGCCGTCGTTCTATCCCCGCGTGAAAAATATTTTCGCAGAACGTGTCGCGAATTTCCATATATTCCGAAGAAATAGATTCAACGGGTTTTGCACCGTCCATGTTTCCACTATGCCACAAGAAATAGACGCTAGTTATTACCAGCAACATGAAGTCGTACAAGAAATTTATTTGGGTAAAATCACCTTCTATCATTTAACCGATATCATTCTGTCAGCAAACTGGAGGATCAAACAACCAACCAAGCCATCCCAGATTGCAACCAAATGGGTCAGCCCAGATTTCATATTAGCGTTCGTTGTTCCTCAATGGAAATCTCGTTTCAAGGATGTGTATTTCTACCAGATTTCGGATAAAATGCCCAAATCAAAATTCATGGTCGTGTTTGTCAAAGATGAAAATGACGACCTGACCACATTCAACTGGATGGTCTCTTGTTTTGAGTGTGACAAAATGCGGCATATGCTATCACTTACGGCACCATTCCAGAATGCAGTGGAGTCTACATACTCAAAGATGGTTATGTTGGCTTCGATACACAAGTCGTCAGGCGAAGTGATTAGCGATAGACTTTCTCATGGTGGCACGGATGATGGCTTTGTAAACGTTAAAATGTCTGAAGGTTACAACGAAAGTACATATCTGGAATGTAACCGAGTCACCAGAGGAGATGATCTCTCCCTTGAGGGTAAATCCGTTGATCGATGTGTTGAAGAATTTTTCAAGTATGAGCAAAATTTCAGCTATTCAGCTCGCTTCTTCACTCCCCGTATTTATACCGGGGAGTTCGGAGATAGTGGAATGATTATCATTCCATTCGGCGCTCGATTCCAAGGGGTTCGCTTCTCGGTTATATTGGCAAATGATGAACCATTTGGTGGGGACTGGGGATCACTTCGAACGGACGTGGACGATTTGCTACTGACTCCATTCACGGTTGGTATATGGGTAGCTCTGACAGGAACGCTGATAGTCACCACTATCTACTTTCGTACAACTACAACCGGGGACATCACCGTTCTAGATTGGTTTCTATGGTTGGCGGGCATTCTCCTGGAACAAGAAGATGGGAACTTTCGTGGAAGGAGTACTTGGAAAAACGCAACCGTTATGTTGACCTGGATGCTTGGCGCAGTAATCTTGAGGAATTTTTATACTTGCGACTTGTACTCTTGTGTTACCAAATTGGCGGATCCTCCAAGAGTAGCTAACACTATGCAGGAATTGCTGACAAACGGAAGCGTACATTCCCTACCACTCTTGTCCGATGACCGCACCGCCCAGCATCTGGTTCTCCGGTGGAATTCATGGAAAGTCGATCGATTCGCTGCGAAAATGGATGACTTGGATGTTCTGGAACAGCTAGCCAGCCGAATCAAATTTATACGTAGTTCCTCCGCTGATGATGAGGAACTCCTTGCCACGTTGTCGGGCGATAGAGAGATTCAATGTGACAGTGATTTGCGTGCTTGGAAATCAAGATACAATCTAGTTACCTACAGTTCAACGAGAGGGTATTGTAACACGAGCGATCGCTTCGCACTACTACATGGTGTGGTCCCAACGTCGCCATGGGAAAATCGAGTAGGATTTCTACCATCGCTACTACCGCTGTTTGCAAAGAGAGGGTTTCTGGAAAATTTGGACGAGCCCATGTACATAACAAGACTGAATTTCTGGAAATCCAACACCGACCTCCACATTGTTCGAGAATTTCAAAGGTTCCTTGGAACTTTGATACAGAGTGGCCTGTATGATCGACTCATTTTCTCAATGAATCTGATAGCACAGGTTGCGCTAATTCGCAACGTGGAGTTGAGTGGAGCAGCTAACACAACCTGGAATAAATATACGTACAGTCTACAGGCAGTCGCAAAGGATGATAGGAGAATTATTCAGGACGTAGAGGAGTACGCATCCTTAGCACTAAATGAGGTCACTGTTGTACTTGCTCTGTATGTATATGTAATTTTGGGTAATACCGTGCTATTCTGTATTGAAATCACGTATGAAAAATATGCATCATTCGCACGCTCTCATATAGCAAGCACATCTTATCCCATTGCATATGGGTGCTTCTATATTTGGCGCAAAATTTGGCGTTTCACTTGTATCGCCGCCAATGTCACCATCAGCAAAACTGAATACCAATTGAGAAATCTAGCAGCTGCAGTTTATCTCCGTCAAAGGTCCTCTGTCATACAGAACATTACTGAGCTGTAATTATGTTACATGGCCAGAGTTAGTCTGGATACATAACGCACATTAGTTGCAATATAATGTATTAAATTTTTAACTAATATTAGTCGACTATAGGAGAAAAATTAAATCATAATTTGTAGTCCTCAACATCATTGTATTATAGCAGCACAGTAAATGAAGAAGTACATATCTGAAATATCACCATTTTTATTTTCATTGTAAAAATCGGCGACCCTTTGCCTTTTTGTGCAAATGAAATACATATTCTGTAACATCATAATGCGTTTTACAAATAAATATTTCTAGGGAATGTGTTTGCAATTTAGTATGGAAAATGATTAACATGCAGGTATTATTAAAATATTCATTATCTGCAATTTAGAGAGGATGGCTATTTAATGAAATGGTCACTTTGTTTAGAATGTCAATGTAATCGAATAAAGCGCTTGTGATATTTGTGCGATAACGTTAAAACTATGTAGTACATTCACATTTAAAAGTGTTTTATTAAAATAGCTACAACATTAATTTCGATATTAATTTAATGATTTATTACTAGTACTAAGCCGTATGATATGGTGTGTTTGATACATACAGAGTTTCTGAGGTCAATAGTGGAAACATGGCAACTTGAAGTATCACTGATACTCGCCTAAATGGTTTTCAATTGAATTCCTACATATGAAAATGCTACCTACATACAGCAAAGCATATAGTGACACTATGAAGGATTTATGAAATCATTAAATTTTATAGCGGAATGTTTGAGAAAGAAAATTTTACATAATAGGATGGGTCGAATCAATAAAGTTTTATCACAAATACACCGAATCTCGAATAGTAAACAATGGCATTTATGGCAATGGCTTATTATATCTTTTGCAGCTGTATTATTATTGCATTCGGAAAATATGCCCATTAATATTCGCGTCACAATCGCCACTAAGGCTGACTGAAGCTTATGCAGGCAGCCTGTCTGATGGCTAAGGACTAGGACTTACGGCTGTAGGAACCGCGTTTGATCCCACGTCGAGGAGGATAACCTTTATTGCCAACCTAATGCGTGTCCGGCAGTCTAGAGGGGAAAAGAGGTGTTGAACCGACCTCTAGCCAAAACGGGTACAGTGGGTGAGTACTCCCACCCCAGAAAGAGAAGTGGCAGCAATGCCAAAGACACCTCTCTAGCTGTCGCGGGAAGACCCATAGTTAAGTAGTAGTTTATATACATGAACCTCGCGTATATGTAAGGCGATCTCTAGGTACCTTGGGTAATGCCTAATTAGAGTAAAATCTACATTATGATGTTGTGTTTGCAGTAAAATGAATAAAAATGAAATGAAGCTTTGCTAGATAACCTGTGCGTCATCCTTGTAACTTATCACTATTGCTGCCTAGGAAACCTGGGTGAGAGAACTACCAATTTGTGTAACCTTGACACATGTCTCAAATAAAATCTCGAAGATCCATCGCAAAAACACTCGGATAATACTTTCAGCAGCAGTTCTAATGTGAGAGAAACAAAACAGCACCCTATAGCGTACGAACTCAGTTCAAGAATGAAAATGACCTGACGTATGTTCATTGGTTCGTATGGTTGGCTTTCCGAATCTCGGCTGGACGCAATCCTGCTAAATAGATCTGTGCTATATCTATACATATTCCGCTTCTGTTCCAAACTTCCCCAGTCCTTCAATTCAGTTGCCAACCTGATTTGCTCCATGAAATTGATGAGGTAGATCATCCGATTATATATACCGCTTTCAGATAAGGATGCAACAAATTCTTGAAATTTCTGTGTTAGGTACGAATTCCGTTTGACAATCCAGTAGAACATCCGTGCCAAATATGTCGGTTGTCCTTCAGATTCGATGACCATCCTATCTTCGAATATTCTTAATAGAGGACCCAGAAATCGCATAAAATCCTCAACTGATGAGACACCGAATGCATTCCGCAAAATGGCGAATCGTGCACGAGTGGAGCAACTCCTTGTTTCGGATGTGTAGGAATAATATGGCCCATAATATATTCTAGTTAGGTTGCATTCACAAGAAATTGGAAATCCCATTGCAACCTTGTGGGCAACATCGACAGTCCCATATAGCGGATGTATCATCTCCAGTCGCGGAAATAACTTAGAGGAAATATCTTCCGTCAATCATGTTGTAAGTGGATCGTTTGACTTTTTAACCATGTCCAGGAAGATTAGCAGCTGCTGTATAATGGGTTGCTGTGTAATTACAGGAATCTTGTTTTCGCCTGATTGACCCAAAAGTTGATTCATTGTTTCCGGAACATTTTCAGGATAAGGCGCATTAGTCATAACGCTATATATTGCAGATATGTAAAAGTTTCTGATGACCAAGCACCCTAACATCCAGTACAATGCGATGAGCAGATTTTTTATATTTCTCCTTCCCCTCATGTCCCCGCCGTCTTGCTCTAATAACACAGCAGTGGACCAGAATAGCCAATTGATATTCTTATTTCCTGATGACACCGTGCCGATCCATAGAAGGCAAGCGGTAATCATCATAGTGATCGCTAATAGTATCCATCCAACACCAGGCAGAGGCTGCAGAACTATTGCAGTAATGTCAGACTCTATCTTGCCGCCTGATTTTCCATAATTCGTATCCTTTTCCACAACCACATAAAAGTGAATGCCATCAGTCAGAACTTCAAAGGAAATAGAGGTAAATGCAGGTCTGTAAATCACATCTTCAATATTGCTTAGCCGAACCAAAAATCGAAGTAAGCTGTAATACTGGACACTGCTATTTCCTGCGGTAATAAATAGTTCCAGCACACAGTGTTCGATGCTATCGTACTTTCTGGAATATTGGGAATTACCCTCTTGCAATAAGGTGTTGCAGTATAAGTCGTTAGTGCGGCCGATGTGGTAACCAAAATTTTTAAATGGTTTCTTACAAGATGCGGTGATATCCGTGAATCTTGAGATATATGAAGGCACTTGTGCCGCGGGGACAAGAATTGCAATTGTGGATAAAACCTCTTCCATCAGTAATACCGGTATTGGTGGTTTAAGCGATTTGATTAATGTCCGTTTATCCCAGCCAATGCAACCCACGTACAATGAGGGTTCATTCGTGGCCGTATTTGAAGCGCCGACAATCAACACAATCAACGTTGAGTTTGACATTATGGTCGGCACTTGTACCAAGTACTGAGGATTTGTGAAGGTTTGCAAGGGTTGCTTCAGAAGAAAAGCAATAACATAATGTGGACCAAACAGTTGAAGATATTTGGCGCTTACGTGATCAGTAAGATGAAGCCAGTCAGGTGCAAATAGAGAATGGGTGACGCTTTGATAATGGGGGATGTTTGAGTTGTAAAGCAAATGAATGTCATCCAGGCCGTAGGTTGTATCCGGGCACTCTATGGATCTTGTGAATACTTGCACAGTACAGAACAAGCTGAATTTATTTGAACGAAATAATTTAAAATAGTTATGACCAAACGCAAGTGTCACTGCATCTGGGGTGGTACTGTGAATTGTTGGACCAACTGTGTTGCTGCAAAGTAAGTAGTCAAGATTTTCTGCAAGGTGTTTGGTGCAGCCTGTCTCTCTCACAAAGTGTATTATGCACGGGGAATTGATGTACACATTTTGTAATTTTGCTACTGAGTCAGTATCCAACATGGGAACCTCGTCATTGAATGTAGGATATGCGTTGAGTGGAAACATTTTTGTGGTCAGCTGTAGCAAAAGAAATGACAACCAATTAAAGTAAGACATTGTTGCACAACTGACAGGAAAGTTATATCGCAACAATTGTTAGTAGCGGGTATTTTGTATCACAGTAGCAATATAGGCAGGAATTCGAAACTGTAAATATGCTTTTAAACTTATTCTCAAACTATTAATCAATGTCGATGATGAATACTTCTCTGAAATATTACGCTGGAATAGTTCCGATATCCGTATAGAAGCATTACGTATTACGTTACATTACGTGAAAAGGATTGTACATGTTTTAATGATATACATATACATACCACACCAAACCGAACGTCTTGCAATTATATCAAAGAGAAGTACACCAATGTTTGCAATCATGTTCACCTGTTATTTTCATGTCATCAAATCATTTATTGACCACTTGAGCAATGAGTGTATCGGCATCTTCTGGTGTGTAATACTTTTACCTGCTTCAATTATTTCATATTAATCGCTAAGAGTGACCATTAAACATGGGCTCTTTCAATTACAATTTTATTTAACTTTAACACGAGGCCCATGCACGTAAATAATCCAGTGCTTCAACAGATAATTTTGATTGTGCAATTCTCACCAAAAGTGTCGACATTATGTAAAAAGTAAATGTTCGTAAGTAGGTAAACGTGGTAAGTATTTTCATGGCGACGTAATAGTTTCGAGGATTTAATACACTTCAATTTGTTCAGATACAACGTGACTTCATAAAATTATAAAACGACTCTTGTAAGACCTATGAATACACCCAACGTACTAATTAGGAGATGCTATTGACCGTGATTACTTTTTCATAATTATAGCGTCGTTGCAAATGTTTAAATTCTTCAAATCCCAATATCCCGACATTGTCTTCATACTGTGTTAATACGAAAAGTTAATACGCCTTTCTAATATCCCTTACAAAATTTTTTTCTATTGTTATTCTAAATAAATCGGATGGGTCGCCTTTTATAAAAATCCGTACATCCTGCTAGTGGAGTTTAGTTATGTTCCACATATATTCGATATCCTAAAATAGGTGGGTACATCCCATTCCTGCAACCGCAAATTTCCTGAACCATAAACAAACATATGCATACGATCGGTATGTTGTAATTTTCAATTAAAATGATATATGGAACAACAATTATATTCATAAGAAAACCTTATTCAAAGACGGAAAGTCTCTACATTTCAATTGAGCAATTGCTAAGAGTCCAAAATTTGGGTTCACAAGTGATATTAAAAGTATATTATAAATTGAGTTGACATCTGCAAAACCTCACAAAAATAGTTTCCACTAATTGCTCCATCCAAACTGTAACTTAATTCCCGTGACCGCATATTAAAAACATTCGCAAACTTGTAGAACGATATTGGATAGCCGCCATCATGGGCCAATGGTTTGTATCAGTCACGTTAATACCAAAGTTCGTTTCATCTAGCTATGAGTGAGTCAGAAAGGGAGACAAAATCATGTTAAAGGATTCATTAGATCCATCATAAGTTAATGTTGATTATTGTTTGTGATGACAAGTGAACACAAATTTACAAAGTGAAGTTCAATTACGTTTCCTTTCAGTGAAAATTTACAACTAAATAAATATCGCTAAATCGAACGATATCCTTGTAATGAATAGTTTGAATGCAAAAATTAATTTTAATTCGTCTTGTCCTCTTATACATTGTGATAATTTTTGATTTTGTACATATTTGTCGTTCTTGACAGTTGGGATATTGGATATCTCTAGTCCATATGTTGATAAAATATGGCAGTACCTATGTGCGGTTTTTCTAGTTATACAGAAGTCCCAAACCGATGGCACCAGTTCTGTTAAACAGAATACCCGGAAATATCTTGTGTAGAGAAATATAGAAAAACGTATTGAAATATCCGTCATTTAGAATCAGGAATCCGAATGTAATTTCTTGAAATATTCTTCCAGTAGGAGGAACAATATCGACCAGTAGGATACACGTGTGAGTGGATATAAGTGGGGAATGTTAATCGGAATTTGTGTTCTACAAAACGAGAACATTTGTTGGAAAATTATGATAACTAAAAATCTCTAAAAGCTTAAGATTATATAAATTCTTAAATATATATATCTTCCACTTACATGTGCAGGCAGCATGAGCTGGATACAACTTTTTACTTACGATTTCAATAAGAATTGAAAATTTTCGAAGCCTACTGAGTAGTAGTATTGAATCGATATTTCGCGTTAAAAGTAGACAGATTCGAATTGCTTAAAGGTTCCTCATAAAGCTTGTAATACGATAGCAAACTAAATATTTAATTGCATTTGATTTTTTACATTAAAGACTAAGCATAGCGTAAAATGGATAGTTGGATAAGCACTTACTTCCGCGTTGGTATTTGACTTTGAAGGGTTGTGGGAATTCACAGGGATAAAACGAATATATTGTTTGATTTCTGATTCTGATTATTGCTTACTCTATGTATCATATAAACAACTAAGGCAAACAATTAGTGACAGAGATACATCAGTAGACAATAATTTGCGACAGTTGTATGCATAACGGAAACTGATCCGCGATATCCAAGCTAACCAGTATTCATACCAAAACAAATTTCAGAATGAGAAAATTTTCTCACCTTTTTGCCCGTCCGCACCGAGAAAGTTGGGAGTCTGCATTAATTCGTTACTGGAGAACAGGACAACTGTTGAACGTTTTGCCGTCCAGCTATGATATCTCTTCCGGGCGCCTACATCCCAGTCCTCTCTTCCCGCAGCGTTCACTTTGTTGGCTTCTCTATATTCTTTACAACCTTGATGTCCTATATCTCGCGCTTATTAGTCGAAGTGTCACGCTCCAATCCGTACCCGCCCTCGTCTTCATCAATTTCTACCAACATGCCGTATCGCGTGCACTCGGAAGCCTATTCTTGCTTCTGGTATTTGTCGGTAGAGACCAGCTGCCGCCGGTCTGCAACTTCTTGGTAAACCTTGGAAGGAAACACAAATCCAATTCCAGGGCAGAAAAAATGCTTTCGCTATTCATTTCGACAAACGCCACTTTCCTCATGATTCAACCGCTATTTCCTCTGCTTCTCCACCTTCAAGAGAGGCATAGCGTGAGGTACTGGCCGTCTCAATTTCTGAGCTCAAGCGTGTACGACAATATCTTCTTTGCGATTCCATTCGCGCTGCTCGACTTGTGGTTCTCTTACCTGGCCGTTTACGGTTGCTTGTACACCGTGTTTCCTCTCGTCTGCTACTACGTATTTGCACAAAGATGGATTATAACTCTCAGGTTTGCTAATTCATTAATGCATTTTTTGACACTTTACATTATTTTGTGAAAGTTGTGTTTCTTATTTCCAATTTCAGGGAAAATGTTAAACAGAGCAGGTTGACGTTTTCCGAAGCAGTAAGACAGTACAAGAAGCAGCGTCTGATGAACAGGATCTTCAACAGCGTCTATTCTCAATTCATCATGCCAGTCATAATTGGAAATTCTCTCGTGATACTAGCAATACTCTACGGTTCAGTTCTGAGCACGTACCATCTGCTGCCCATTCCGGTCATTTTGAATGCGACTCTTGCAACCACCACTACGATCAATGGGGTAAGATATCTACTAATGAATGGCGGAAAACTACGGGAATGGTCTGTTAAAACAAAGCGGCAACTTGTTGAGGGATCTCACAAAGTTCTAAGCGGCCAAGCACCAATGCAATATACCACGAGTCGGAGAGCACGCGTTCTAATGGGCTGCACGGATCTTCAAATGCTCGTGCTGAGTGCACAGGTAAAAACTGAATCCTTCGCAGAGTTCATCCACGTCGTCATGGTACAAACTGTAAATTACCTAATGGCCACAAAGCAGTGGTAAAGTCTGCACCTCGGCGGTAGAGATACACGTAAATGCCTCTTTGTATGTTCTGTGTATATAAGTTTATTGAATTAGCATTAAAGTAGAATTATGCCTGCACAACGCAAACAGCATCATTTGTACATAAACGTTATACTACACAACATATGATATATTTTCTCACGTTAAATTATAAATGTTTAGCCTATATAATATGTTCTTGTTCCATGCATAACTTTAGGCGTATATCGAAAATAAATTTTATTCGTGCTGTTGTGGTAGATATATTTCTTCTTAATTCCAATTTCCTCCGACAATTCAATTGGATGGAATTGAAACTGCAGTAGATAAATATAAGTGTAAATGTATGTACATGCCGATCACACATAATCAAACAGAATGGCACGATGATGAGCCTTGTATTAAAATATAAGGGAACATATAGTGATCGCTTGAACATATGAACATATAAGATTAGCAGTTGCTGTATGATTGGTTCCGTGGTGATAATTGGAATCATATTTGCGGCTGATTGATCCAAAAGGTGATTCATTGTTTCTTGGACGTTTTCTGGATAAGGCGCATTCGTCATTACGCTGTACATGGCTGATGTGTAAAAGTTCCTAATGACCAAGCAACCTAGCATCCAGTACAATGTGACGAGTAGATTTTTCATATTCCTCCTACCACCCAGGTCCCCGGCGTTGTGCTCTAATAAAACAGCAGTGGGCCAAAGTAGCCAATTGATATTACTCCTTCCTGATGACACCGTGTTGAACCGAAGAAGACAGGTGGTAATCATCATAGTGACCAGAAGTAGCATCCATCCAACACCAGACAGAGGCTGCAGAGCTATTGCAGTAATGTCAGACTCTATCTTGCCGCCTAATTTTCCATAATCCGTATCCTTTTCCACAACCACATAAAAATGAATGCCATCCATCTGAACTCCAAAGGAAAGAGAGGTATAGGCGGGCCTGTAAAACACATCTTCAATATTACTGAACCGAATTAAATGTGAAAGTAAACTGTAATACTGGATGCTGTTATTTCCTGCGGTTATAAATAGTTACAGAACACAATGCTCCATGTTATCATACTTTCGGAAATACTGTACATTCCCTTCTTGTAACAGCGTGTTGCAATTCAATACGTTAGTATTGTAGATGTGGTAACCGAAATTGTTAAATGGCTTTCTACAAGAAATATTGAAGTCAGTGAGTCTTGAGATATATGATGGCACATGTGCTGCAGAGACAAGGACTGCAATTGTGGACACAACTTTAGCTTTATCAATTTCGGTATCGGTGGTACAAGCGATGTTACCAATGTCCGCTTATCGAAGCCAATGCATTGTACGTACAACGACGGTTGATTCCTGTTCGTATTTACTGCATCGACATACAACACAATCAACGTTGAGTTTGACATTATGCTCGGCACTTGGACCAAGTATTGAGGATTTGCGAAGCTTTTCAAAGCATGCTTCAGAAGAAAAGCAATAACATAATGTGGACCAAACAGTTGCAGATATTTCCCGTTTACGTAATCAGTAAGATGAAGCCATTCAGGTGCAAATAGAGAATGGGTGACGCTTTGATACTGGGACGTGTTTGAATTGTACAGCAAATGAATGTCATCCACGTGGTAGGTCCGGGTGTCCGGGCACTCGATGGATCTTGTGAATACTTGTACGACACAAAACAAAACGAATTTATTTCAAGTGCAAGTGTCACTGCGAATTGGGTAGTACTATGGATTATTGAACCCGCTGTGTTGCTTCATAGTAAGGACTCAAGATTTGTTGCAAGGTGATTCGTGCAGTCGGTCTCCCACACGAAGTGTATCATGGACGGGGAATTACTGTACACATTTTGCAATTTTATTACCGATTCAGTGTCCAACATGGTGACCGGGTCATTGAATGTTGGATATGCGTTGATTGGAAACATTTTTGTGGTCAGTTGTAGCAAACGAAATGACAACCAAGTAAAGTAAGATATCGCTGCGCAACTGAATCGAAGGTTCTGTCGCGACGCCATCTGCCTACCCAATTGCGCCATTCAATTGGCCGTATAGTTCAGAATTCGAAGGCTAATATATTTGTCGAGGTGTATGGAGTAGATGCATTTTTGCAGTATTTCAACTTGGCATTATTTAAGTTTTTTCGGCTTAGCACTTTTGCCTCGTTTCAGTGTCTTTGTTAATATATATTTTCGTTTAGGTTACGCTTTACTGACTGCGTGTTAGTTTTAATATGAGTATGTATGTGTGAATGTAAACGTTTATGTTGGCGTGTAGTGAGGGCTCGAACCTCTTCCTGCTTGCCGTTCTTTTGTGAGATCGAGTTTAGTCTTGTTCTGTTTGTAGTGCCTAGCTGTAAGAATAGCACGTAAGCCTGTATGTATTATTGAGTTGCGGGAAAAGGGAAAAAATAGTTTTAGTGAGAGTTTATCCGCCAAGAGGGATAGACACAGGAAGTCAGAAGAAAATAAGTTCACTTCTGTTAGAATTAATTAAGGATTCAACAAAAACTGTTAAAAATTACTGATAAATTATTTGTTCGTAGCTAATGAGTAATAAAGTTTCGTTGTTCATCTTATCAGTAAATCGTGTCTGTCAAGATAAGTGTTTATTAAGCATTAAAGCACGAGATCTTGTTGAGCGTGAAGCTGTTAGGAGAACGCTGTTCTGAACCACCGTTGAACGCAAGAAAATAAATCAGGGTCCTGAAGATTGACGCTGTCGATCCGCCAGTGCGTCATAAAAAGTGTGGCGTTTGATAGTCAACAATTTCAGCCCCCACAACAACAATATTCAACGAAATTTTATACGTTTTATCAATTCTCTTCTGCTTGAAAGGTTCATAAATCTGTATGTTATCATAACAGTAGCACATGTTGCAACCTATTAGATGCAGTAGACTTCACAGCAAATTACCTTTCTAGAACTTACATGGATCGAATTAAATTGGAGCGAGAAAGCATCGTTCTAGCTGAGCAAAGTTGAATAGTTCCTGAATACGTACATGTATGTATTTTGCAACTACGGAAGCGAAATCGATTTTCAGTCTTTCAATGATGGGGAAAGGACTGATACATGTTTGCTTTCATGTTCGTTAGTAATTTTCTTGTCAGTAAATAAATTATTGAGCAATTAAGCCAATGCCACGAAATCCTCTGGTATGTTATATTGTCTACATATCTACTTAAAGTTTACCATATTAAACAATATTACCATAAAACATACGCTGTTTTAAATATAGCTTTATGGAAGTTCCACGAAGCACCCCAGGTCATAAAAAATTCCAAAGTGCTTTAATACATAATTTTGATTACCAACTTCTCACTAAAAGAGCCATCATTATGTAAGTTCATCGCATAATTGAATATGCTAAGGTAAACCACCGTTTGGTAAGTTTTACATGGGCACGTAACGGTCGCGAGGACGTTATGTACTTCAATTAGTACAGTTCAGAGGAAATGCGGCTACATAAAATTATACCACGTTTGCATTTTAGATTTAAGATTACACTTCATGTGCTGAATAAAATAGGTTATGGAGCGTGATTACCTTTCATTAATATAGCTTCATAGCAAACTATTGTTTCAGACGGTACTCCTGACTGGTCCCACCCCATTTGAAACATCAAATCGCAAATCAGTTTCCTGGTGGTATCGGTTTATCCATACTGTATTTCAATGATGGTGACTGCAAGTTAGTTAGATTCGCGGACACGCAGAAAGTTGTTGGTATTGAATTGACCGCCTTCATGAGGCAGTGGCTGGTATCCATCCCGTTAATGGTCACGTTCATTTCATTAGACATTTGTGTGTGGAAGTGTGAGACATAACCATTTATAACATTCATTAAAGGATTCATAAGATCCATCAAACGCTTTGGGCGATGATAAGGCTGTGGCCACAAGTAAACAAAATGTATTGATACTTGCCAATACTTGGAAAGCAAATGGATTCGAAAGAGAGCTACATGAATTACTTTGAACACATGTTATGATTGTCGGCAGCAGTATTCAGGATTTCTGACTTGTAGAATATGGACAACTACGTGTGTAATATCTGAATTAATACAGTGCTATTGACAAAATATTCGAGTTCAAATAGTTATTGACAAAACACTTGAGTTCACATAGTTATTTCCCAACGTATTGGTAATTATTAATCATGTAATAATTTCCAGGAGTTAATAGTCAGCTACGAAACTATATCAAGAAGAGACACAAATATCATATCTAGGGTCATAAACATAAAATTAAATATATTGAATAGCTCCACAATATACTTGCAGACACGATATTTTAATGTGTATCATGGTCACAAACATATATCCCTGTGCATCGAAAAATTCGGCTATAATCTATTTATTCCCTCTCATACTGCGTCCTATCTACATTTAACAAATCGGCACTGTGGTTTTCAGCTAACTTTAACCATAAATATATCATCTTAGGCCGGACCAATAATATGTAGCAGGTTGACGTCATTCATTTAGATTGGTTATCTGAAAACATTTGTACGTACGTATCATACCAAGATGAATTCATGTATCGGTGTAGAGAATATGGAAACGCGATTGTGTCAAGAAGTGCTATGGACAAACTTAAACTTGTTTATTTGAAGACTAGAATCATTTGAAAAGTTATGCACATATTTATATTATTTCTCGTTAGTTACATTTCTAACCATGCAACATGTCTGAACATCATTCATGAACTTAATGGGCCCTCGAGATTTGCGTTCGAACAAACACTGCAAATTTTCCATTTTTTCGGGAATCCCTGTGGTACCATTCATATTTCCAGGGTGGAATATTCAAACAAATCTAAATATGTCATTCCCAAAGTAGATCTGGAACACGCATGGAGCTCAGTAGCGGAATGTCCAAAACTTCGAAGCACAATTCCTAATTCGACGGCGTTGCTTAGGGGTTCCATTTTCTTCAAAATGTTTGGGCACATAAAATTTAGCTCCGCGTACAACGTACTGGTTGTTACAGCACCAGATGACGCACTATCTACAACAAACCAGAAGGGAAATCTCTGTGACACATTTCATTCTGATAATCCCAACTATTTCAGCATTACAACTTCTATATTCCACTCAGCCTGGCTAAGGGTTCCAACTTACCAAAGGGATCGACGATGGATCAGCCCTGATGTGGTAGTTGCAATACTGATGCAAACCGAAATAAAATCATTTTATAAATCTCTGCATTACACACAACTACCAAAGGTGATGTCAAAGTCAAAATTGGTAGTGTTATGGTTTAGAGTAGATGTAGCCGATTTCATTCGATTCAGATGGTACATTAAATGCGCCTTCTGTGAAAAAACGCTGCTAGTGTCATCGATTAACCGTGCAATATACAAATGTGATAGCATTGCTTCAATTGTCTCCAGGCTTTTGATTCTACAGCCTCAACTGAACACCAACAGTTTAAGGCTAGTTCGAAATGTCGATCCTGTGATTGAAATAAGTGGCAAGATAAATAATTTCGGTCTCAAAATGAATCAGCAAGAAGAGCCAGTTGAGTGCCATGGACTATTCAAAGAGGTTAATCCTGGGAAATTAACCTATAAATATGGCATACTGAATTGCGTGCAGCATATGTTCATGTCGTTTGAGAATTCGAGTACCGTTGTTGGGCGCAATTTTATGATAAACGGATGAAGACTCTCGTCAACTCATTACGACAGCTTCATGCAACAACTTCCGTCACTGGCTGTACTGCCGTTTGGAGCTCTCTTTGATGGACACCAATTTTCCATCGTGCTGGGCCAACACGAAAACGCTGGTCAACCTGGTGGTGGCATAAAGACGGACATATCTCAGTCAATCTTTGCACCAATTCGTAATGAGTCGTGGATAATCTTGGCTGCAGTTTTGCTACTGCTTGTGACTCTATTATCACTTGGCACGGCAATGACACACACAAAAGATTCAAGTTGGATATTCTGGGAAATTGCAGTTCTGTTCGAACAAGGCGACGGATAATTGCTTGGGTCGAAGCACAGGAATAACTTTCTGCTTGTCTTAACGTGGATGTTGGGAACAGTTATTCTGAGAAACTACTACACATCTGCAATGACGTCTTTCGTGACAATGAGCCCAGAACCGAGGCAGTTACCTGAGAGTAAGAATCAGCTGCTGGATGAGTCCGGTCCGTACTTTCTTACGGTTTTTGCCGGGCGTCAAATATGGAACGAGGTGCGATTAAAGAGTAATCAAATAAATAACAAGGCATCCCGGAAAGCCTCCCACGGGATTCTTGGAGCCAATGTGAAAGCACTACAGGATGTGCATATACAAATTGCTGCATTGCTGAAAATATATCGATAGGCGCTGAAGTTCATTGTGGATCCAAATCACACATAATCAATAACGGAGGAAAAATTTCCGTGAAGAAGGAGTTGGAATTTTGTCGCACAAACGGCAGATTCGCCTTGATGCGAAATATGATGAAAATTGATGATAATTCGTATGAAATAGAACATTTACTTCAATTGCTAAGGATGATGGGAACCCGACGGATGATGCAAAACAGAAACAGGTCGCCATACACGTCAAATCAATATTGCTGGGCATTACAAATAAATTCTCCAATTTTGGGAAAATTGAAGCGTTTCATTGGCGCATTGACGGAAAGTGGCATGTACGACCGACTGGTCTTCTACGTCAATGTAGTTCAGCACATTCGAGCATTTTCCGAATTGATTAACCGAAGCAAGTTTGAAATTGTATGGAACAAATTTTCCTACAGTGTGCATTCGGTAAGCACATATGATGCAGGCGGAACACTGGACACAGAATAATTCGAACCGATGAGGTTGCAGCAGGTGTCTGTTGTGGTAGTCTTGTTGATTTACGGATGCTTGTGTTGTGTGGTGAGCCTTTTATTTGAAGTGTTAAGGCGGGGATAATATCTTGCTTTGAGTCATGCATGCATCATGCTGGCTCCAATATTTGTGGTATCCCATTCATTGATCATGGGAAATGTCATAACGACAGAAATACGTTATTATCTAAAACACACTGTTAGCACATTCTTCCACGATGAATAATTATAATGAGCAATAGCAACATGAGTAATGCTATCCATTAATCTAACACGTACCTTAAGATATAATGCAACACGAGAGTATTTAAGAGCCGGTAAAGCACTCTCACAAGACACTCTGAAGTAGTCAGTCGAGATAGCCAGCCAGCCACTGCATTCATGGTATATCCGGGACTGTGGCAAAGCCAGCTCTCAAAAACTATCACTCTGAGTAACTTATAATAAATCAGTACTCAAGTAAATAGTATTCTGTCATTTGTACCCCAGCACTTCATGCACTTATTATATCTTGCATAAAGGCCAGTCGCTCGAAGGAATACTTAGCCTAACACATCTCATATCACCCCAAACTACGTTCCCCATTCAACTATACCATCAGAACTACTCCTGCATCCTCAGGACATCCTTGGTAACCGCCTCGGACTGGGAAAGCAACGAAGTACACCCAACTTCATTATAGCACGAGTTTTTGGTATAAGTACTCAATCCATTAACCCATATGTTGCACAATTCAATACGATTCGGAAAATACAACAACAATGATTCGTTTATTTTCAAAAACAGTGTGCGTTTGCTTTCAGCATGTCACTGTATATTTTTGTATTGTTTGAGTGGGGACAGTGTCAACGCAATGACATGTTGGAAATCACTGTTCGGAATAGTTTATTCCTTCATTCTTATAATATCAGACATGTTGCATTACACAAAACATTCGACTCATTAAACAACTACAAAGACAGGATTTAGTCGGTTATAACTGCAGCTGAGCTTTAATCGAAGTGGTGTCCCTCCTGCGCCTAATTAGATTAGGCCTACTAAACAAATTAGAGATAAGAAAGCGTTTGGTCAAATCATATGACCAGAATGGTCCCGTGATTCATCTTATCGGTAGGGTAAAATTGGTTTGAAATAACGATCAAGGAGCAGGAAGTCAGCTTGCTCCAGCAGTTACTTAAGTTTTACATTTTAATTAAATTTTTGCATACATGCGGAAATAAATTTGCATCTCAACATCACCAACACACACTTTATAAAAATACGCTGCTTCGCAATGTTATTAAATATTTCGTCAATTTAATAGAATATGATTCGGCAAAACAATAGTGCATGCATTATTTATGAATGTCTAAGCCAGAAATTTGAAAAAACAACCAAACATAAAGCGGGTTTAAACATATCGACTGTGTAACTGCAGTGTGGAACAAGTGAAAAACATGTCAGTGTCAATAAGGCTCATGTGAAAATCATGTAGTTCTCAATATGAATCAAGTGATAGTTGGGGCATATTGAGATTCTTGTTCTATTTGATAGGGCATAAAATTACGTTCAAAATGATACCAAACGCACCCTATTAGAGACACGTATTACCAACATTATTATAGTTTAATACCATTATGACCTCATATAAATTAAATAAATTTTTCAATTAATTAACATATATATGCACCACTGGTTGAGAATTCTCATTAACAATGATGATTAGGATGCCAAAAGTCATAACGCAGTTACTTTTATCATTGTTTAAGCTAACGTAATTGACAAATTGACCCCAAATTTGAAATGAGATATTTCACAAAAACGCCGAATCCCAAAAGTAGGCATTTTGCACTTGTTCCTTATTGCAACTTACATGTTTTCCACTTGTGTCATATTGATTCTGACACCTTTTTCACTTGATTCAAGTTGCAGTTACACAGTCGATATTGTTATGTGATATGATCCAAATCTGGACCAAAACCATCAAAATACATTGCAGGAAATTCGTTAATTATGGCATGTCATATTTTCAGTGTGTATTGGGATGCCTGCAACGGCTCAGCGAAATTATCTCTGAAAGTTTAAATACCATACCGTCTTGAAATACATTTTGGGACACATGTATATACACGTGTCTATAAGATTAACTCAATTCCACTAGATATATTTCAGTAATGATTACTCCTAAATCTTGCTATCGATTTTTGCCAGGGAATAAATTGTGCAGATTCCTGCAACCGTTTGCTCCATATTGATGAAAAACCTACCCGGAAGTATCTTCTGCCGAGCTATATTAAATATAACATGCGTCTTTTTAAACCAACTGAATTTGACTTCGTGAAATTATTTTCTAGTTGCAGATATTATATCGACTAGTAGGAATAAGGCATATGTAGATATACATGGAAACAAAAGTTAGGACATGGGTTGGACAAAACGAGAACTAGTGGTAGTAGTGCTGCCGCAGCACAGTATCGATTAATACAATTCTAGTAAAATTTAAGATAAAATAATTTTAATATATATATTAACTACGTGACCAGATAGCACGGGCTGGATACAGATTTTTGCTTACGATTTCAACAAAACATAACATACTATCATAGTGTATAGAGTAGGCGCTGAAATCAATATTTCGCGTTAAAAGTACGCTAGTTAAAAGTAGATTCGCTTTGCTTGAAAGTTCCACATGCAGGTTGTAACGATAACAACTAAATATTTAATTACATTTGACTTTGTGGAGACTAGCACATCCACGAATCCGCAGTCGGCTATACACTGATTTCAGCGTTGGTACGTAATTTTGAAGTGCTATGAAATCAAACCAGTAACTGTTCCTTTTACGGGTTTACTCTACGTGTACCAGAATCAACTTGTGACATCAAAAATTTGAATCGTAAGGTCATTGTTTGCACCTTACAAATTGTGACTCAAAGTTCCCCTACAAATATAATTAGTGACATAGACGCTTAAGTAGAAACTAGTTTGCGTCGGAGGAGGCAATTGCAATAGCGATAAAGCAGAACAATTGTATTCTTATTTTAATCATGTCCCGAATTTAGGAATTACAGGAATAGATCAGGAAGGTTACCAGTGCATTCCAGTTGTCGAAAAAAGAGTTTTCTACATGATAAAATTCTCTAATCTTGTTGCTCGTCCGCACCGCGAAAGTTGGGAGTCTGCACTAATCCGTTACTGGCGAACAGGACAACTATTAAACGTTTTGCCATCCAGCTATGATATCGCGTCCGAGCGTCTTCACCCCAGCCATTTCTTCCCGCAACGCCTAACCTGTTGGATGCTCTACATTCTGTACAACCTTGATGTAACTTATCTGGCATTCGTAAGTAAAAACGTCACCCTTGACTCAGTACCGGCCGTCGTCTTCATCAATTTCTACCAACATGCTGTATCGCGTGTACTAGGAAGCCTATTTTTGTTTCTGGTATTGGTTGGAAGAGATACAGTTCCGCCGGTCAGCAACTTCTTGGTAAAGCTTGGTAGAAAACACAAGTCCAATTCCAGAGCAGAAAAAATGCTGTCGCTGTTCATATCTATCATTGCCACCTTCCTCCTGATTCAACCGCTATTTCCTCTGCTTCTCCATCTTCAAGACAGACATAGCGTCAGGTACTGGCCGTCCCAATTTCTGAGCTCAAGCGTGTACGACAATATCTGCTTTGCTGCTCCGTACGCGCTACTGGATTTGTGGTTCTCCTACGTTGCGGTTTACGGTTGTTTGTACACCGTGTTTCCTCTCGTCTGCTACTGCGTCTTTGCACAGAGGTGGATTATTACCCTCAGGTTAGTTATATTAGCCGAAATATATAAATCGATTGATCTAGGTTACTTGGCTAGCAGACGTTGTGTTCCTAATTTCCAGTTTCAGGGAAAATGCTAGAGGAAGCAGGTTGACGTTTTCCGAAGCAGTAAGGCAATACAAGACGCAGTGTCTGATGAACCGGATCTTCAACAGCGTATACTCTCAATTCATCATGCCGGTCATAATTGGAAATTCTCTCGTGATACTATCATTACTCTACGGTTCAGTCCTGAGCACATATCATCTGCTGCCCCTTCCGGTGATTTTGAATGCGATTCTTGCAACCACAGCTACCATCAGTGGGGTACGATATCTCCTAATGAATGGCGGAAAACTACGGGATTGCTCTGTTGAAACGAAGCGGTATCTTGTGGAGGGTTCTCACAAAGTTGAAAGTGGTCAACCGTCAATGCAGTATACCCTGAGTCAAAGAGCTCGCGTTTTAATGGGCTGCACGGATCTGCAAATGCTCGTGCTGAGTACACAGGTGAAAACTGAATCCTTCGCAGAGTTCATCCATGTCGTCATGCTGCAAACAGTAAATTACCTTATGGCTACAAAGCAGTGGTGAATACAGCAATTCCGCGGTAGAGGTAAGCGTAAAGCAATCCTAAGTTTTAGAGAAATATCGTGGAATCTGCTGGAAATGTGATGAGTTGTGCAGGTAAATGCAGTTAAATTAGTCGTTTTAAAACCAGAAATATTCCCAATATCACGGTTTATGTATTATGTTAAAGGTAAGATATGCCTTGATTATTGCTCTCAATGATTGTCTACTATGTAGAATTAGTCTATGATATCAATAATGTAACGAGTTTCAGTTGCTTACTTCTAGCTGTGTAACTCCCACACGTGTGTTAATAACAATATATTCTTATTGTCATAATGGCTCCCACAACGAGGTGTTAAATATATTTAAGAACATTATTGTAAAATTATACCTCCACATTGCATACCGGATTCCATGTATTTACCATTACATTATATTGCATAACAAATACAATTTGTATTATGTTAAATTATGTGAGCAATTTCACGATCCACTCTCCATTAAGGATATCGCCCGTTTTAGTCTTGCTCTCAGCTTTCTGTCTGTTTGATAGATGGATGGAGTATTTTAGCATAGACATTTCATATATAAAATGTATACCCAACACTACCTTTGATTATGTACAGTATTCTTAGCCATTATTGTTCCGACTACATCGTCAACATTTATTATGTTCTCACTAAAAATTCTGATACGTAGGTAACGTATATACGTAAATATTTACAACAATAAGTAAAAACGTTCGTAATAATCATTTTCAAACAGCTGGACAGTTCAGGATCTTTGCACATCTGCTGTAGGATATGGAATGCGAATCATGATTTGGGTCTGAGTTACACCAAGACATACATGTGGGTCAACGCAAAAGCAGAAAAAAGCTGTAATTGAATACGAGAACATTTGTAGAACATTCATGTATATTTTAATAAATAAATTTTGAAACAATACTCAACCTATCATGCACCTATAAACCATTTAATTTAATACAATTTCCAATAACCATATACATTTATTTCCGCAAGTGAACAATAATTTGTATTACAACTGACATTTGTTTCATCGTGTCTCATATGCTACATAATAATTGCGCTTAAGTGTTATAAAAGAGTTCACATTTTCTTCGTCGCCAATAGTATTCTCATCGTTCCCCTAGTAATACCTCGCAAAAATAATAAAACGCTTTGACGACCTATGACGAATTTGTTGCCGTAGCTAATCAATAATGGATTACATGACACTAAAAATCTCCGCATAATCCTCCTTTCCAAAACGGTCCCATTCCAATCTTCGCGCCTCCAGCTTACTAGAGCCTGATTTCCTCGAGAATGAAACACTCTTCCAGCCTCCAGCACAATCGACCAGAACATGTGTACGGGGACGCAGCCATGACACAAGGTAACTTTCGTGCAAATATTCATATCCTCCCAGTATCGAATCATCACAAAATTTACATACAACGCCGTCACCGTAAACGTTCCGTTATTTATCATGACGAACACTCCAGCGAAGCTCATTGTAATCTGGTTCAAAATTTGAAATGCTCTAAACACGTGCCTAATATCATCTGAATTTCTGAGAGAGTCGGCGGATAAATATTTTCGTCTTCCAAAACGCAGTTCCCGACTAAAGAATATAACAACGTAAATCAGATAAGCAAGCAGGCTACAACCGCAAGCGGTTACATTTGTCATCACCAGTGCTATAATGTAGAAGTGGCAGAATGTAGAGACGACCTCAATTGGAATAAAACAATATTCCTCTCGAATTATGATTGCAATTGACAACGGTCCTCTGGGAAGAATTATTAAGATTACATAAATGAAAAGGTACAACACGAACATCGAAAACAGAAATACCGTCAGCATTGTATCAACAATCTTGTTTATCGTCGCCTTGTGTGGATTGAATCCGGGCATGTACTTCCCTATAATATAAGATACGTAATCCATAACCCATACGGAGTTATTGTACATCCGATTTTAATAAAGATACTTACGATGGAGGTGTCGAAAGAAGATGACGAATCCGTTTAGTTGTTCGCTGGCGTCCTCTTCAAAAAATACGGTAACACCATAAAGTGCACAGATCAGTACAGATGGGCAGAAAAATGCGACACATATGTGAAAGTTGTTGGTGTCCCTATCCAACCCGATCTTAATTGTTATTACAATCCGTAGTATAAGGACGATTACCATTACAATAGAGTTCCGAGTTATCCAGGGTTGCAGCCAAGGTTCGTATATAAAAAGCCGCCGTTGTTTGTCGTAGAGACACACATTTCCACGTAAGAATACGCCAATCGCAAAAGGAATTGAAATAATCACGTACATTCGCGTACTCAGCATTTCTAAATCAACTTAAATGATGGATCGTGTATACGATATTTTTTGTTGCTGCCTGACAGCTAAAGAAACCTTGGAGAGATGTATACTTTCCGCTGACACTCAACGCACTTTCCAGGAAACTGACGCCAATGTTTTATTTCCTGCTCCATAGCTGCCTTCTTATGTGATTTATTACATACATCAAAAAAATAGCCATCATGTAACGGTGGATTATATAAAGTTGGTTTTGTAAAGTCATAAACTATTTACGTATCGTTTTGCAACAGCAATTTTGTTCCCGTACAACCAAACCCTTAGTTAACCGCCGGATTTCCATGTGGGAGACTCCATGAGGTGCCGATAATACAATATGAAAAACTTTTGTTTGCAAATTCCGTGTAAATGTGGCCTAATATTATCATGGTTGAGAGGTTGGAAATACGTTGGACGTATGACGTAATGCAATTTGAATTGAAATTTGCAATTTGGCTAAGAACCAAATAGTTGTTTGAAATATCGAAGCTCCGGTCGTTATTAATACTAATGTTCTTGCTGCACCGGCACCATGCAATCTAGCTTATGCACGAGTACGAGGGGGCACCTGCCACCCTGCTTCCCTCTCTCGCTACGCCAGTGATTGTATTTATTTTTGCCTAATACATGCGATAAAGAAAATAGAATTCGATGTAGCGATAAATAAAAAACGATTAAAAATATCGATTGTTTTGACCATATACATGTTACTGGTAAACAATTACAGCTACTCTCTACGTCAACGGTTTCATTATTTGAAGGAATCAGATGTACATGTTGTAGTTAGTGTAGTAATAAGTCAACAGTAGTACCATATCTGTGTTCTCATACCCATATCATCATGTTTCGTAGTAAAACATATGGGAATCCCTATATTTAATCACATCGTGTATGGATCATATCCACAGATTGAAGTAGCGCAAGTTGTATAAACGTGTAACGCAATTAAATCAGCTGTACCCTTTCGATAAGAGTCCTGAAAGAATGTTTTAAATGCTTCGTTGTGATATGATATCCGTAATTAATGTATTTGTCGCAACAAAAATATAATAGTTTGAACTTACAATTAGATGAGTTTGATGTTTTACACAAACAAAAATGATTGATGTTTTACACAAACAAAAATGATTGATGTTTTTCGGTGCTGTTACGTGGCAACACAATTGGCACCTCCAGTAAAATGGATATAATTTAGCCGTAATGTTATACATCATACTTGGTAAACATAGTGTCAAAACAATGAATGATATGTTTTGGAACAAAACAACTTAACATTTTCATAGTATTATACAGCTAAGTTGGTTAACGTATGATTGTTCACACCTAAACGCGGCAATATAAAATTTGGTCATATGTATTTCGTAGAAAGATATCCGCCATAAAATTATAATAGCTTTCACGTTTCCACCCATCAATCACAATAATCATACATCCGATATTACAGAAATTGAAATGTGTTTGTTGTAACTATGTTGAGATGATTCATATTTTATCTTTTGCCATAGGCGATACTTATTTCCCACCGTAGGCAATCAATCACAATAGCACTAAATTCGCAATGCTGTCATATCGTATTAACAATTAACGCAGTGTTGCTACGTATCTTGGATAACATCGCATGAATCATTAAATCCATAGATAGAAGTACAATCCAATATATGTAAAGTTTAAAGCGCCAATTCAAGCAAGCTCTTAAAAACGTCAAAACATTTCTGCTCTTCCGACATTCCAGTTCAAATGTATTCCAGTGTTATATACTAGGCTGACTCTGTCTTATACCTTTCTGTTTGAAAGTTCAGCGCAAAAACCTTGGAGACAAACTAAACCAAATTACATGTGAACCGCATATCTAGAAGATGATTCTTTTACAACACATTAGGTATTTTGGATTAATGTGCCGATTTGCGGCACTCACAGTACATGGAGTGCTTGATTTTGACCACCGGTCCCAAAGAATGATTTTCCCAAAGCCATCAGTACTACGTCGTTCCAATCACTTTATAAAAATAAGCTGTTATATCGCTACTGCAATCTTAGTAGCCATATTATCACAAACGTACGTCAAATTCTCATCATGTTCCAACGACTCAAAAGATTGTGCAACATATTTTGAAATCGTACTTATTGGAGTTAATCTTGTCATTCTTGGAGTGTCTCTCTCATTCCTTAACGTCATCAGGAAAAACAGTACTACTCTGCGATTATATTTTAACAGCCACATCTCCATCAACAAACAACTTACGACCAGATACAGAGCTGCAAATCAGATCAAAATGACAAAGCTTGAAAAATTGAATGTGCTACAAGCTTACTGCATTTTCCCCAGCAGTTTGCTAACGCCAACTATTATTACTTTCGCACTACACTGGTTTTCACCGTGCAAAGCCTCACTGCTTGGCTACTGGCTTCTTCATGAATGTTCCGAAAATTCAGTAGTTCGTTCAAATTCGCTGATCGCAAAAACTTGGAGCTTTTTATTTAAGATCACAATATTCCTTGGAAATCAACTAATCTATCAAATGGCGTTGAGCCTCACGCCCCTTGTATACGGCGGAATCTTAATCCTTTATACCGTAAGCATTCGGTTGTACATATCCAAGGTGCAAAATATATGTAAGCGGTCACCACACGCTTTGGACTACGCCACTCAAATATACAGGATCATTCAAATTTTGGAGACGCTCATGAACGAGATCCAGAAATGGGGCATCTCCGGATTAATGATTTTAGCTGCATTAATATCACAGGCGTTTAGCACTGCGGCATTGATAAAATTTTCATGGACATCCGACAACATATTTCCGATCACATTTTTGCTATACTTTAGTACTCTGTCAATGTGTTATTCTGTTTGTGTGATTGGGCCGCACTCTAATGTACATACTAGTTCGAATGCAATATTTCGAAATGTCAGTCGATCAAACGCATTTGATAGATGCGGAGATTTTTCAAGACGGGAACGGAAACTGAGGAGTAGTTTGATTTTGTCTTGCCGTGCAGTAAGAGTGGGTTTTGGGTCAATTAATTTTGTTGATAGGATGACACCTTTGGTGAACATAAATTTTGCGAATAACTTAACCGTACAAATGCTATTGCTACAATAGTATATATAACTTGAGTAAATACTTCCGTGCTGTAATAAACGTTAACCATATTTTATTTGTCGATGATAATTTTGCGTTACTGTGGTTACTGTTAGCATGCCTAAAATATATCAGTGAAACATAGCCTTGCACTGTTATACATAAGTAATTTAAATAATCTACCAATGATGTGAACATATAACGCTAACCAGACATGTTTGGCAAAAATAATAATTATTTGAATAAAATATAACCATTAAACCCATTCAATTTCTAAAACCGATGTAACATCGTGCGCACGTTTATTACCTTCGGCGTGAATGTACAATATCTACCGTACGCACTCTAGTGCATTTGGAAACCGTCAATGCATTTTCATCCATAACATTGAATAATAAATAATTAAGGGCTCCTCGTGAGGGTTTTGTATTAAATGCCAAGAGTTTTGTATACGAATTATGTGCGTTTATATTTTTTCTAAGGAACATGTCGCCGTGGTCTAAAATTTAGTTGTTAGTTACATTGGTGTAGCTAGTGCAGCACCGTATAAAAAGCTTATTTTATGTAAACATTGGAAAAAAATTGTGTATATAATAAAGGAGGAGAAAGAGTGAAAGCGGAAAAAAGAATGTAATTTCCTAGGCAGTAGTGCTTTCAAAGTAATTAATTGATACGACTTCACATTGCTGCGTCGAAACGACTTATTCTCAAAACAATGTGCAATCAATAAGAAAGAAATTCAAAATATGAAATCATGCATTATGTTAAGTGTGCAGAAGCGTGAAATCACACACATACCGAAACAAACATTTGACGTAAGGTAGTTACGTTGCTTTTAAAACATCACTCCATGTTCACATTATAGTACGCACATTTACGTCCTATCCGTCTTCACTGCATATTCAATTTTCGGTTCATGAAGTTTAGATGAGCAATTCATGCACTAAATTGTGTTGACGATATTTCAAGGTCGCTCCAATTACTAAAGCAGACTCTGAATTCATGTTTGGCATGTTCTAGTCAATATAATCACGGTGCACATCACTAGCCTAAACGGGACATACATGAGCAGAAGCATATTGCAGTGTGGTGGCTTTTTCAGTAGAGTGAGTATACTGGATCACCTTGAACTGCACTTGGTAGTGTGATCGGTATACCCACATGTGATTTATCAAAAAACAAAATTCAGCACCAGAACACAAGTTTTCACACACTCGTACATATAGAATTCCGACTTTTCTGATCACAAGAGCATGCACCGGTTTTAATGCATCTCAAGTCAATTTCTTATAGCAACAAGTTCACATCTTTTATACATGCTAAAAGCAGAAAACATTAATAATTATTAAACAATTTAATGAACACAGGATATAATCATTTTTAACTCACAAAGTACTAAAGTATATTAACAAAGGGTTGTCGATAACAATGCTTTCTCTAACATTGCCTGAGCATGACAACAATCCATCCAAACTAATTGAAGTGTACCAGAAAATTCTTGCTTCGAATGGAATTACGGATCCAATTGTGAAAGTCACATCTGAGGATCCAGGTATACTTGCAGAGGGAGGTGGGAGCCACAGACGAAATGTGACGGTGGAATTTGAAAACTCTAGCATCCTGCTACTAAAATTGTTTGCAAAATTGCAAATTCGTGAATTAGCAGACCATTTAGCACTCGGTCTGGAGATAAAGGCATTTGAAAAGGAGACGATTTTCCTCACAAAATATGTGGACACAGCGAGACAATTTGCTGAGCGAAAAGGGTAAACTTGAAGAAATTAATTTTTAGTCAATTTATTTACAAAATGTTCAAACTGTTGAATGACCGTAGTTTATTTGTCATGTTTTATTGTTTTATTTACTGATTTCAGGTTAGGTGCAAAATTTGTCACTGATATTTACCCAAAATGTTTCTACGGAGACGAGAAGTTCATTGTGATGGAAAATCTGAAAGTGGAAAAACAATATGAAATCCTTGGGAAAGATGAACATCACGATTGGATCACGGCAACGTAATAATTTTTATTTAATGCATCAATATTGTTATTCCTTGTTGCAATCTTGGAAATGCCATCATACTCACTTTTACATTGATTTAGCTCAAAAATTTCTTATTTTCTGAGAACATGTAGTGACTTTATTCCCAATACATTCCTTAAAGTGTGTGTGATTGAAATGACGATACTGAAATTTACAGGTTTGCGCTCAACACACTGGCAAAACATCATGCCATATCTTATGCACTTATCCAGGAAGCAGGTGGGCCGGATGAGTTTTTTAAAACATTTCCTCTTTTCCAACACGAAGCAATAGACAAGCCTACTTGGGCTGCCAAACTGGAGTCTTGGAAGCAGAGCAACGTGAATATTAATATGAAGCTTCTTCAGGTATGGCGCACCCATTGCTTAATATTTTTTGTTAAAATAACGCCATATAAATTTGTCTGTAATTCGGCAGATGCACAACAATTTGGATGGAATGGTTGAAGCACTGAAAACATTGCAACAAATTAAAGCTTTGAAGCCAACCTTGACAGAGTTGTGTATATCCTCTCTAAAAACGGAAGAAAATGAGCTGCTAGTGCTGAACCACGGGTGAGATAATAATTCCATTAGCCAGATTATAAAGCCACTCGATAAATTTATTGATGCCGGTGCTTGATCGATTCATCGTTAACCATCACATTGTGTCGTATTCATTTAGGGACTACTGGTACAGCAACATGTTATATCTGAAGGACCCCGATACAAAGAAAATTGTCGGCCATAAGGCACTAGACTTCCAGTTGGTTCGCTACAATTCCCCCGCCATTGATCTTGCCTATTATTTGTTCCTGTCTGTCAATCATGACATGAGACAAAAGCGCCTACCGGATTTGCTCCAATATTACTTGACAGCGTTAAAACAGTATGCAAGTGACCTTGGACAAAATCTTGAATTGCGTTTCGATACTTTGATGACGCAGTATAGCCGAAAATTGTATTTCGGATTGATCATGGCGCTTTCAGGGAGGTATGGTCCAGGAGCAAAAATAATGATGTCGGTTGATCATACGAAGGTGACTGGGGACTGGGGGGAATTCATTGATAAGCTGGCGAGTGAATGGATCGTTAAGAATCCAACGGAAGCAGAGAAAATGGCAATGGAGATTGCGTCCGTAATGGCGGAGTATCGAAAATTGGTGAGCGACTAGGTATATGTATGGGTAAAATGCATATTCATCGACACATGTTTACGAATAAAGATTTTAATAATTTAAATACATTCAGATTGATAATTATTCATAAAACTGCTTGGTTAGAGACATCGTGTAAACATACATATTTCATAATTGCTAATAAGGTCACACTACGACAATTCAGTCATTCCATGCATATAAAGCATGAAACGCAATATATTATTTGAATTCCCGGTGTTCCTATTTAGTTGAGAGCAGTACCCTCATAATTCCTCTCGTAATTCCTTTTATATAAATGAACTGTGTCATTCTCCCAATTACAAATCTGTTTCCATCTCGTAGCAAAATTAAACGACAACTTTCCCTGAACCGTTTCATTATTCGTGCTTCCTTCCTAGTATTCCAGCCGTATTTTCCCCACGATGCCAATACTTTCTTGCCGCTAACAAAGAGCTGCTTTCCAATGTGTAAAACGCAAAGCCAAAACAAGAAAACCCAGCTCCCTCCAGTCAGGAGTATGCATTTCAGATATATTTCCGAGTTGTCCCAATATCGCATCATCACGACAGCACAATAGGTTGACAAAAGTGTACACACAATATTCAGCCCTGTTAGGAATGGGCCCAGAAAGCACATCAGGTTGGCATTTAGAACCTGAAATGATCTGTACATGTGCATTAAGTTATCCATTTCTCTGAGTTTATGAACCGTTTTATACTTGGCACGCGATAGTGCCAGTTCATTCGTGAGAACATTCTTGACATAATAGATGTATAGAATGAGAAAAGTGGCTATTAAGGACATATGGAGTTCGACAAAGCCTATTAGGTATACATGAAATAATGCGGACAAGAGTCGAATAATTGCATAGTCAAAAATGTAACCCGGAAATAACTGCCCGATGAAGTGTGGTGAGGTGGGATCCACATAGCAGTACAAAGCTGTAAACAGGAAACAGCAGAAAAAAGTAAAAGAAGTTGAGGCCAGCATCCCATCAAGTAGCCAGTTGCCGTCTTTTGAGACCTTCTTGAAATAGTTGTCTATGCACAAATATTGGGATCGTAATTAATTCTATAAAATATTCTATAAAATCCTATTTTACATAGAATTAAAATATTTTTATGTGATCGGTAGTACCTTTTATATATCGGAGGAACATTAGTGTTCCGTTGAAGAAGATTATGGTGTCGTTAGGATTCAACGGAATTATAGGCACAAAACACAAGAAGAGAAAGGATACAATCATGAATAGTATGTTGAGCTGAGCTTTACTCAAATCCTTTTGACGAAGGCTGTAGAGTCCACACCATATGACGATAAGCATCCATAGTAGAAAGAGCGTAAAGTTCCGTCTGCTCTTTTTGACGATGCCATCATCGTTGGAATTCGAGAGCTGAATTTTGCGTTTATCACATACAATCCGGTGAGCACCACATTTCCTACCAATTTTAATTTGTGCCCCAATAAGTACTAGAAAAGACTTGCTGAACATATTGTTGACGAATTACTACAGTTCGATGTTAGATTTGACACGTTAGATGGGTAATAAGCGATGATGAACGTAAGGCCACGGCTTGTCGTCGGTAGAAATGGAGTCCAAAAATATTCAAAACACGTAGATATATTTTTCCGACTTACGGCGCAACTACCACGTAGGATTGTCGAAGTAAAATGATTGACAATGGAAAGGGTAAATAGAAGTTGTAATATGTTTGTTTTACAAAGCAAATGAATTTTGTTTCAAATATGAAAACAACATTACAGAATATTATAATATTTCTTTGCTACGTTATGAAGAGCCAATGTTCTGGTTGTGTTCAATTTAATGATATGTGTCATTCATGATTTTTCAATGTTTTTGCATCTTGAAAGTATTATCGACCAAAGTCGTCCCAAAATTATGTTCATTTCGATTAAATATCTGTTTGCTTGACGTCGCTCAAAATTCAGAAAACACCATATAATGCACATGTTTTAATTATACCTAAACTCTAACTGACAGCCTTTCATATTTCTGAAAGGACATGTCATTGTGTTTGTACAATTGGCGCCATGCACGTCTGCCATCATGTTGGTGCACGACTGACACGATGAAGTTACATATTCACAAATGGAAATTCCAAAGAACGTCATCTATTTGACGTGAAACGTAGTTCCGCCCGCCCTCTACATTATTTACTTTTATACAAATTTTATAACAACACAGCCAGAAAGGCATTCCAATACACGTGAATCATCGTTTCCTGAGACGTAGCATATAATTCAGTTGTATCGCCTGGCAATGGACTCTCGTCGCATGAACTATAGATTTTGATACATATGCGCTGGGGGTATCTTGGGTGCCATAATCAATCAGGCTTGAACAAGATTTGTGAAAATGCGCATTTTGGTAATTAGATAATTCGACTCCTTACCAGCAAATGACTTTACTGAATGTTTTGATGAATGTTAGTTAATATGTTATACCGTGCTTTACTAACAATGTATATTAATGAATGCGAGGACGTTTACACAATCTAGTTTATCGTATCGCGAATGGGCAAATTGAACGGGAACGATGAAACCACTAAATCCTCTAAGGATCATCATAATTGGTTTTCTACCATGCAAATATGCACTCCGTGACGTATTCATTTTCCAGCCAGGTTCTTGATTATTTTTGCCAAATGGAACCTATTAGTAAAGTTAATGACTTTTCTCAGTTTATATTAGTTTTAAATTCCCACTGTAAAGTTCTAAAGTTCAAAGCTACTTTATTACACCGAACATTTAGTTACACATATGTATATAGAGTTATGTTAAATGTAATCACTAATTGTAAGCTAGACACGCACTCAATTTGAGATTGTATTTGCATACATAATGAATGAAACAAGGAGAAAGGAGACACTTGACATGGCTGTTTAAAAGGCTAGCTTACAGCATGTTGTTATTATAAATGCTTGTTGAATCTTACTTAGGCTTATAGAATAATTGTGCATGGGCAATGCTTACTCCAATTTGTGCCGAAACAAATAAATCGTGTCTGAAATTGGGAACTGTGCAAACGACCAACCATTTTCATTTTGTGGAAAGAAAGAGTCGCATTATCCCTCTTGTGACACCTTTTACATAAACAAACTGTGTCATTCTTCCAGCCACGAACCTGTTTCCATCCCTAAGCAATATTAATCGACAACTTTCCCCAAATCTTTTCATTATTTTTACGTCCAGTCTAGTCTTCCAGCCAAATCGTTTCCAAGATGCCAACACTTTGTTGCCGCGAATGTAAAGATGCTTAAGAGCTTGAAGAAAGAACATCCAAAGAAAGAAGGCCCAGCCACCTCCAATCACAATGAGATATTTTTGAAATATGCTTAAGTTATCGCCATCCCGTATCATTGCAACAACGCAGAAGATTGGGGCCACTGTTGACACAATGTGAAGTCCTGTCAGGAATGGCCCGATGAAACACATGAAATTGGAATTGAGAACTTGAAATGATCTGTACATATGGACCAAGTTATATGTTTCCCGCAGCTTGCCACCTGTCCTGTATTTTACTCGACCCAGTACTAGTTCACCGGTGAATATTGCTGTTACGTAGTATATGTACACTAGAAGGAAGCTAGAAATTGGGGATACATTTAGGTGTATACTGATAAGCATGTGCCCGTGGAATAATGATGAGATGATTCTCGTTATCGTGTATTCAAACATTTTACACGGCAACAACTGTCCTAGAAAGAGTGGCGCAGTGGGATTCACAAAAGAGTACAGAACTACAAGCACGGAAAAGGAAAGACATGCGAGGTAACAACAGACCAATGTGGCATCAATTTTCCGGTTGGTTCTATTCCTGTCAGAATTAGTGCCGATGAAATACATACCTACAAAACCATATACATTTTTAAATTAATCGCGTACATTTTAACGGATTTTTGTTTTAATAAACTATGTAAACCTTGGATATATTTGAGAAATTTTAAAGTTCCGTTTAAGATGGTGACCACATCGCAACCATGTAATGGAACAACTGGAACTGAAAGTAAGTAGTACATGGCCGTCAGCGAGGACAAAATGCTGATCTGATCTCCCCTCAAGTCCTTGTGCACAATTCTGTAGAGTCCACAGGAGAGGATCGTAAGCATCCAGAATATGAAAAGGTTGAAGGTACGCCTGCATCTCTTTAAGACACCGTCATTGTTGGAGTTCAAAAACAAAAGTGTTTGACTGTCAAATATGATTGTGTGTGACCCGTAGTATTCAGCTAATGAAATTTGGAGACCTAGAATGTGCACAAGGCGTTTGCTGAACATTGTTGGTAGAAGAGGAGATGCCTTTAATATAAGTGAATGCTGGGATAGGGGTAGAATACCACTGATTTATACACGAGCGCTTGGACAATTTAAAGCGAGTACGTAAAATAATTGTTCACGTTTTGCAGATTCAAGCAGTCTTCAACATAAAATCCTTTCCAGATACAAAAACAAGTGATGGACGGAATAAAGTGCAAATAAGAAAAATATATATATTTAGCTTACAAAGTATACAAGCTTGGTTTTGGAATGTTTGCTAGATACTGCATATATGATATGTTAAAAACATGATCCAATCCTATATGAAGAGAATGTAATGTCAAATTTTTTAGCAAGTTTAGTAACGTAACTTAATATCTTTATTCGCTCCACCATGCAAATAGAATACCAAATAGTTGTATTTGCTTACAACAATCAATTTCTTATTCAATAAAAGTCATTTCGTAACGAGCCATATAAAAAGTTGCCAACCCGACTTCTCATTACCTTATTTTATTGGGAACGCCTATAATGATAATATATTTATTTGGAATGTAATTTAAAGCAAAAATGAATTATTAGTTGAGTTATGATGTCATCCATTTTATACGGAGGTATTGGTCTGGAGTCCGCATATAATTTGTTGTCCGCGCAGTTTCTCCAACAAGCGGATGCTTTATGTATAAAGATTTCAAATATTAATTTCCAATTGCCCGATATTATGTTACTGTTTCACATTGTGTTTGGAGCATTTTAAATACCCGTATGGCAGTGGAAATAATGAGAAAATTATATAACCATCAAATTAAAATAGTGGCTTACAAAATTATGTTGCAAAAACATACGACTACATGAGACGTATGGCTGTAACTTGCTGACTGCTCTTGGCTACAAACGAGTACTCCATATGTATCCCAGTGATTTGAATCCGTTTCCTAAATCGTAATCATCCATAGTTGCGATTAGTTTTCTGAAACTGTGGCTAACATACATGCACAACAATATCCCAGAATTGTGGTTAAGCGATTTTAATTGTACATTTTGACACACATTGTAATCTTTCAACATGAGAAAAACATGAAAGTTGAAGGCTTACGACTTTTTCAACTGCATATTTTGCAAATACGGATACCATCATATTGTCTCCGTTGACACCATACATGAAAGGATATCAGAAGTCAAACACCCGCGCAAACGACTGTGAATCTTCATGGGAAAATGATGTTTTCCATGATCATGGTAAAACTATTTCTCCTTCCACCCTTGTTACGTTTCACTATGGGTCGGCAAAATTTGACCAGGATACCAATCGTAATTTCTTTAACAATATATTGGAGCAATCGCTTGGCGTATTTTTTGATAATATAGACTTTGTATATGAACGGATAACCTGATTTAAATACTTTTTTAAAAACCCGTTTGATATATGAAAGTAATGAAGCGTTATCTAATGTGCTGACAGCAATTTCTCATTGCGCCAGAGTGAACAAAACGCTTGATGATGCTGCAAATGTTAATGATACCAGACTTTAACTTTAGTTACCTATTAAATCAATTACATTCGGTTTTTCCCTGCTTACTTGTTTGTTGAGCTGAATGAGTACTGTTGTGTTTATAATCAAAATATATCTGCATTCAACTTTCAAGTACAATCGTAGAGCCCACTTGCTGTTAACAAATAACAAAGAAAGTATTGATAGGTTTTTAGAGGACCCAGAGCTCGACGAAATAATGGCGTTCCATTATACGAGAGGAACGGCACACAAATAAATTATTTATTTTTCCTATTTTTTTATGATAACAAACAAGGTTGTTTTTGATATCGCAAGTTTTATTTACCAAAAAGAAAATATTTTCTACGCTTCACCTCGTCAGTATGTTCATGTTTTTCATGGCCAACAATAATATTTTAAACCACGTGAATGATTGCGAAAAATTCGGGCAGAGAATTCCGAATTTCATTTAGTGGCCAGGAAACTTGAATATTTTAAAAATGAATTTCATAGTTACGACATTACTATTTCTTACTTTGATTTCCGGATTGGGATTGATCATGGGATACCACAATTCAGTTCCTACTGATGTGTTGAACAAGCACTGGAAGATTCTGAAAGTCTTCGAGAAATGTACTGTGCACTTTTCTCACACTCGAAATGATGAACATTCGGATGTAAGTCTCATCACTCTACATCAAACGTATTTGTGCATGTGTCAATCGCAGTTACGTTGCATAAGTGTCCACACATTTGCTAGACCAACTCATGCAACTTGTCACTTAAATAAAACCTGCAACCTAATGACGATTGCTTCGGAATATCGATTGCTTTATCAAATATACAATAAGGTATTTGTGTTTCCAAAGTACTGGCGTATTTGCCGTGTCTCTCTGCCCAGTATTTTACTTGTCTCGGGAAACCATCTTGCGTTCTCGCACTCAGATAACATGTGGTTTGGCACCAAATACGGTTTTCAGTCTCTAAAGTACTACATGACAAGACCAGCCTATGATTTCGTCTTGATTCCATATCCGGATTTCGGAATCCATCAAAACGTGATAATGTCCTTAGTCAGAAATGTTCCCTTTAAACTCGTTTTGTTAAGCGTTAAAGACGTACGCATCGCTATTGGTTGTCCGTTTTGTAGAGAACATAAAATAAATGGCGTCGAATATCCCGATCATATAGCCACATTTGCTACAAAAACCATCCAATCAATTCAGATGCCATTACCAGTTTCACTGGATCAATTAAACTACTACTGGGATTTCTACCAAAAGGGTGTAAATGGAAAAAGAAAGAGAGCATTCGTAAACTTTGGAAATGCATATAAATATGATGTTGCTCCATTATTTAAGGATAATTGTGGAATTGGAATAGACTACCAATTTTGCCAGCTTGACCTCATCATATCCCAGTTTAATATATCCTACAGATATGAAGGGTACGTCGGAGACATCCCAGTGCACACGTCAGCTGATTCGCTGCCATCGTCCAAGACGTTCGAAAGCCCACATGCATTTCTGTTTCATTATGACGGCTTTGAATACTTTGTAGCCGTTAGAAAATCCAACTTGCGGGAAATGAGCATTCAGAAAATGTCTTCTCTTCTTCGTCCTTTCGACACACCTATCTGGATTGCGCTGGTCATAGCAATATGTATATACTCCATCGCGTTGCCGGTGTCTCAAGATGTCTGCAGTCACTCAGAAAGCTTCCAGTGGCTACTTTTTACATTCCTGGAGCAAGGAAGTAATGGCAAGTGGTTACTTTCCAAGCACACGCTACAACTTATCAGTATCTGGCTAATTTCTGGAATATTCTTACGAAATCTGTATACATTTTCCATGTACACTTATATCTCATCCATACCAAAGTCAACAAATTTGCCAGCATCCCTCCAATTCCTACTGTCAAATGATAGTGGATACCAATTAGTCTTTTTGGATTGCACGTACTTCTATATATTTCATGACATGTCCGGAATTATAAATGAGAGAATGATCATTGCTGACAAGCTAAAAACTAGGGCATCATGGATCTACATTTCTAACAACAACCTGCCAGTTCTGCTAGAAGGTAAAAATGATGTCTCAGTTAGACCTGTGCATAATCACACTGTAAGCTATGACCCTGGCAAGGACCTGATTATGATTTCGTTAATGCCGGGTTGTAGTCATCATTATTGGAAACCAGTTTTTAGCATGTCCGATAAACTGGACGTATACGAGAATTCCGAACCGTTGGCATATGCAAAAGCAAGATACCTGGCATGGGCTCGTTATACCTACATCACTGACGCCTACGTTAGATCAGTTGGAATTCTGATACAATCGGGTATTTTTCAGTACACGGAGCTGATTTTCAAAACTTTCCGACAATCTGCATTTTTAGCAGAAAAGATTGGATCTCTGGGATTCAAAGGACGTGTAAATACATTCACCGTTGCATATACGTTTGCCAGTCTGGAAATTAAATCTAAAGTTGGAAACAAAAATAGTGAAACCAACCACATCTTATTGCAAAGTGCCATCCGAAATGTTGGGATTTTAACTCCTACATGGAAAAGTTTCTATGTTTTATGGTGCGTATTAGCATTTCTCCATCTAGCCTCACTAATTTCCTTCATTTTAGAGGTATTGAAATGTTATCCGGTGGGGTTGTTACATACTTCATTTGAAAATTCGTGCATGTGACAAATCGTGCAAACTCATCAAGCCGCTTAAAATTACTTTCCGCCTTTGGCATTTGCTCTGGGGACCCGAGTGTTTTTTGGAATTCTCCAGATACAGTTCATCGTAATTTTTAGAGGCAGTAATTTTACTCAGTAAAGCATTAGATAGTTAATTGTGGAATTAATATATCCCAAAATCGGCACGGAAAAAAATATAATGTACGACAAAATGACTATAATCATATGTAATGACATACTGTAATTTTCTTATCAAATAAAAGAATACAGCGGTGTACTGGTGGATTCCATTAACTGAACATTGAATACATTCATGAATTTTATATTACCTGAAAGAAGGAAGTGAACATTTAGAACCCGAGTTAATAAAATCAATTTCCCTAAAAGAAAGCCGCGTCCAGAGGCTACTTGTTGAAATAGCCGGTGGTCAAAATGCTTTCTGACTTGGCATGAGTTGGCATGTATTGAAACACGCATCACTTTTACCTGTAAAAGCCAGCAATGTAGGTCATTATCCAGAACGTGGACACCACCCGTTGGTTATTGTCGCCGTACTAGACATCTCTGTACACGTGCTGAAACCCGGATATTTTTGAACCATTCGAATATTCCCAAATTAGATATATTTATATGTAAAATTTCAGAAGTATGCCACATCTTTTAAGGAAAAGTTGGAAGTGGAAAGTTGCTACCAAAAATAAATTCTAATTTTAAATGCAATCAATATATCACATATAGACCATCTAGATATTAGAATTGGTAAAATTAAATACATTCGACTGTTACTTCAAATTTCGGAATCACCAAAGAAGGTAATACCAAATTCGCGAACACTTCGTCGATAACTTTACAGCAAATCATTCCGTTCCATTTGATTTGATTTCAAGAAACAACTTATCTTGCAATATGCTCAGTAAGCGACTTATACGAATTCTGTCCCTGCCACTTTCCATCGGGCAGATCATAAGAGGAAACGCACGTCACTATGACAAACAACTCCAGCGGTTTGTTTACGAACCACGGCTGCTGTCGTGGATCAGGAGATACTCTGTTCTGCTCATCGCATACGTCATACTCCGTTTCGTCGCCAGTAATAAGCTTTGGAATGACGTGGATTTGAACACGTTTCATGTGTCCATGGCCTTCCTCAGCGGCAAGGTATTGATTATTATATTATATTATATTATATTACTGGCTTTATTTTCAAGTCCTTTCATTTAGATTACATTCACGTAATATAGCACAACCCCTTGCAAGCAAGCTTTTACGTTGGCTACATTAAAATATATTACAATAGCAAATGTTTTTTTAAATATGTGAATTTTTAAATATGCGAACTTTTAAATATAAAAAATTTTAACTGTAAATTTAAAACGTTTAAAAACAATATTTTCCATAAATGAGTCAGCAGTCCTTAACAATACTTACTTATACACATACACATATTTTACCCCAATAACATTGAAATACCATTGTCTCTTTTAGACAGCTAATTGCCCATATCACATTTGAGCGTAGTTCTTCCCCTCACAAAACTTTTCTATGATATATTTTCTTAGTTTGTTCTTAAAAATATTAAATGACTGTGCTAACTTCAAATCATTAGGCAGCTCATTCCACAATTTCACTGCCCTGTACTGAAACACATTTTTCCCTATTTCATTTTTTGGCTTAAAATTGGCTATAAAGCCCTCCCTCCTGACAGACTCTGATTTCCTGAAGTAGTCGGCAAAGAAGTCAACAGTGTTCATTTTGCCTAACTTGTACATACAACACAAGGTCTTGTAGTTACATGCATCCATTGGCAATAGCCACTCAAGGTCAGTGTACATTTTCAAAGAAATTGGATCAAATTTTCTAATATTTAACACTAATCTAGCAAGGGTCCTCACAACCTTATCGACACATTTTAAGACAACCTTGGTGGTCACACCATATACCTGGATCATATAATTGACCATTGACAACACAAAACACGTCGATAGCTGCTTAATTTGTTCCAAACTCAAATATTTCCGAATTGTATATAAAGATCGGATCCTCATAAAACATATTTTTACAATTTTGTTCACATGTTCATTCCACGCCAATGTGTTGTCAAACGTTACACCTAAGCACTTTAAGGATGTTGAATTATATATTACATGACCATCAATATTAAAAGAAAACTGTTCCACCAATCTCCTTTTTCTGTTAGAACTAAGAGTTATCATTCTAGTCTTATCACTGTTCAGCACCAGATCATTTTCTGCAAAGTATGAACACACGGATTGCATCTCTTGATTGATTCTGCACTGTAGACTCGCTAAATCTGTCGGTCGTCCAACAAAAATAAAATTCGAGTCATCCACAAACATAATTGTTGTGGCACTGCTAATTGCTTGAGGTAGATCATTAATAAACAAAGAAAATAATGTTCCTCCTAGTACACTACCAGCTGGAATTCCGACTAGCACGTTACGTATCCTTGATCGCATATTATTTAGCTCCACAAACTGATTCCTTCCCTTCAAATAGTCCCTCAGCCAGAAGTCAGAAATGCCATATTTTTCTTTTAACTTTGTTAATAGTTTTTCTCTGTGAATTGAGTCGAAAGCTTTTCTGAGGTCAATGGACACAAGAACCACAATACTACCACAATCGATAGCTTTCATTGCAATGTCAGTGGTGGCTAAGATTGCCATCTCTGTTGAATGGTGTCTCCGACAACCAAATTGGAATGGTGTTAATATCTTTTTATCCTCTAGAAATGTGACCAATTTATTATGGAATATTTTTTCAAGTAAAAGCAATAAATTCGCCGTCAGTGAAATCGGTCTGAATTGAGATGGATCTTTGGCATTGTCTACCTTTGGTATTGGTATAACTCGTGCCGTTTTCAAATTATCTGGAACCAACCCCGTGCGAAAAGACAAGTTCACGAACCGCAATAAGATGTTGTTAAAAGCTGGCAATGGAATTAATTTATCCAAAAAATATTTTGGTACTCCTGTTGTGTCATTCTTTTTGCTTAGTTTTTTTCTCAAATCTTTCCATGCTACAAAAATATCAGACTGCGAGACGTCTCCAACGGAAAACATATTTGGATTTGGTTTAGTCGTTTGAACTGTTGTATTTAGAGTATTTTTAATCTCACTGTTTGGCGGAAACCCCATCGTACAGTAGTAGTCATTGATAACATTTGGGTCAACTTTGCTCAAAGGCTCCGCTTCAGCTTTGAAATTAAGTTTCATATCTTTCCCATATGCCTTCCAGAACCCTTCTTTTCCCACACGTTCCTGGAAACTTGCTTTGAAGTCTTCACTAGCGTTCTTCCGGATCAGTTGATCGTAGACCTTCACTTTTTTCTTGTGCCAATCTTCCTTAAAATTCTTGAAGGCTTTCAAATGAAAATCTCGAATTGCGATCAAGCGTCTTGTTTTAGAGGATAACTTAACATTGTGCAACTTATTGTGTACAGTTATCGATTTTGTTGGTACTACCTGATCATGTAACTTTGCTAAAGATTCAGACAAGTTCTCGGAAAGTGATTCTATGTTCAACATGTTGTTATATATATCTTCATTCGCCACGTAATGCCCAAGAATTTGCTCCCAGTCGGCATTTTGATAATCCTTAAAAGTTACAGCCACTGATCGTTTCTTATTACGTTTAATGGACACTTTCACTTTTTGCATGAAATGATCGGAAATATTTTTGTCCTTCACCGTTGTAGTACACGACAACAACTTATTTTCTTTCACAAACACCAGATCAATTATGCTTTCACCTCGAGTTTCTTCAGACACTGTCTGTGCAAACTGATTCCTGGACGCCACCGCTAAGAACTGATTTGCAGCAGCACTTTTCACTTTAATATTAATGTTGAAGTCCCCTAAAATGAAACAACCGTTTTCTCTGCAACTGAATACTTGCATAATTTTTTCAATGTTATCTATATCGTTCTTTAAATTCTTCGTGCGGTATATGCATATTATGTCAAAAGATTTATTCATACCAAACTGCACATTCACACCAAGTACTTCTAAACTTGTTGGGAACTTCCACTTTTCCTGGTCCCACTTGTTGGGAACTTTTCCTTGATTTGCATCTTGTACGGACTACCAACGTTTTTCGAAGAGGATGTCAACCAGCAACTAAACGCTTTCATTGAATTCTTCAAACATCTGCATCGTAAGTGGCTACATTTTAACATATTATGTTATGACTTGAACATTTACAAATATTTTGACAACTCTTGCTTTTTAATAATCAGGAACTTACATGCCCCGATTTGATCCCGAAACGACCAGAATAAACAAGACGATTGATATACTTTTGACCTTGTATCAGCTTAACAATCTTAGTCTGTACTTTGGTATCTGTCTATTTTTGATGTTCATTCCAAGGGGACCTCTATCAATTAATATGTTGATCCCGGAGCAGTACTTATTCTTTCCTCTGAATCTAATTTCCTTATTTTGCCATTGCTACTTGATCGGATTGGAATTTATAAATATGGTCGCGTGCGGAACCCAATTCCTTGCATATTTGTTTTATTTTGTTTTATTTTTCACTCGGGAGCTTCGACTCTGTAGACGTAGCTATTTGACAGGGGGACATTTACGGGAATCGGGAAATATTATTCTCGTGTACCGCGGCTTTCAAATTTTACACCAGATGAAAATGTCCACGTTCGGGATATTCATTTTGATTTGTAATGGGACATTTATGGTTACTTGTACGTATCTCAACTTTGTGACCATAAGATACTGGAAAGATTTGCACGTTGTCTCCAAGTTTGTGCTAGGTTTTGCATGGGTCCTCACCAATGGATTTTGGGCCGTTGTTCTAACATTTGGAAAGGTGCTGCATGCACGAGGAAATAAGGTCATTGGCAGTTGGAAGTCGGGAGCGTGGGAAAAGAAAGCATTTGAAAGGAGGGTAATGAGAAAGTTTGTACGATCATGCAGGCCGCTTCTCCTTTCGTACGGAAAGCAGTTTATCGTAAGCCGAGTAAGCTTGTTAACATTTTTTGGAGCCGTTACCAGAGGAACAGTCAGAGCTTTGCTGACCACTAAGCAGCATTAACAAATTTAAATTGTTAAATTATAGTATCAGCATCATTGATTTGTTGCGCATTAATATACATTTGCACATAATAACTTATAATGGCGTAAATTAGAGGATTGGATAACTTCTCGAATTCTACGTATTATTGAGTACCAATAAAATAAATGGATTAACGTCAAATTAGGTTCTAATATATCGAATTAACTGCTTATTTGATTTGAGCGTAACATACTAAAAATGTGAGAGTCTAAAAATGTATCGATGTTTGTAGCATGAAGTACGCCACATTAAGATACTGATATTTTTGTTGAACTGATTGCTTGACCTTAAAAACTCAAATGTTGTTGAACATCATGGTTGAGACGATGACAAATTATACGTTCTGAAAATTTGCAAACAAGTTTCCCTGGCTCATTTCATATTATTCCTAAGCAAAAATGATATATTTTACATAACCGATGAAATTGCTGGTAAAACCCATCCGTTCGCTCTATAATTTTCATTTGCGAACGGGAAGTTTTATTATAATTTATCAAGATGCACGATGTGAATCTTTGGGGACACCTAGCAATATGCAACAAGTCTGATGTGATCCTGCCAATTGAAAAGGCCAACAATTTGCTTCAAAGTTGTATCAGCCCTACCCAAGGCTGCGAATAAATATGGTCAAGCAACCTTTTGGTAGTATTTCACTGGCAATGCGGATTACCGGGTCTGAACATCATAATCTCATCAGAAGGTTGTAAGGAATTGTTTCGTCAGGAATTCCAACAACTAAAGTTAATTCACGGAAGGGGCCAGATATTCATGGAAATGTTTCTACAATATTTATTAGATACCTACACGAAATTTTGATAATCCTAGTGTTCTTCACACTCAAGAATACCTCCAGAATTTACAAAACAAATTCACGATTCAGGAATATAATCAAATCATCTCATTTTTTTTGGGATTATCTCTACGCTGTAATATTTTAATCTTTGGAAAATTTGCAGATCATATGAGCGACAATTAAAGCAACAATAATCAACAATTACAGCCCATATACGATGACAAGTTTCCAGTGTCAGGTTAAAATTGTTGAAGCATAAATATCACGTAATTGTGAGCATCTAGACTGCAGTTCTATTTCAGTGTGTCAATTTCAAATCCATTTCGGTAATGCTTTGATGGATATAATGCAATTAGGAGGAGCGTATTGTGCAATACGTAGCCACATTGACAATTTCTCCCACAAAGACAACATAGACACGTACATGCTAATAGCAATGCCAACTCGAATAAAATTTACAAATTTCCATTTCAAACGCTTCTGCGGACAATGTCAACTCAATATTTCCAGTGTTAATATGGACTCACAATGAATCATCAAAATCACCACAGTACTACTACCATTAGTTAATCAAAACAGAATAACGTCTAACGTCCAATCAAAAATATAATTACATCAAATGCTTATTTTTATTTATTTTTGGGGCCGAAAGCTTACAATAAATAGTCATGTCAAAATGATTTTAGGTTTTATATTTTGGAAGTTTTAAATTTGAGTTGTTTGAAACAATTAATTATTAAAGTTTTTATAAATACATTAGCCGACTCCAAACCGAAAACTCAAAAAATACATAGTCAATATTCTTTTTTCTGACGATGTCCTATTTACAGGAAAATATCAAATGGAAAAAGTATGTTACAGAATTTTTAAAATTTTAATTTAATATTTAATGGCGACATGTTCAAACATAACTATTTTTGTAGCTTGGCAATACTAGCAACTGCGGCTTTCAGTATCGCTGTCAACGACCATATTCAACTGTGAAATTCAAGCGACCACAGGAAGAAACTGAAATTTTGTTCGTCATCGCCCAGCGCTCTAACTTCAGTAGAAAATAGACCGATATCGCTGGTATTGAGTATTTCAAATTTGGGAGATCCCAAGGAAATTGCGATCAAATTCCAGTGCTGTCATATCCACATTCTATAGTAGAATATAGTATTTTTTCCGTTGACGACATTGGTGTAATTTTAGCTTGTTATCAATATGCTAAGTAAGCGACTTGAAAAAATTCTTTCCCTGTCACTTTCGCTCGGAGTGATTCTACGAGGTAACGCTCGTCACTATGACAAAACGCTCCAACGATTTGCTTACAAATCTCGGCTACAACCCTGGATAACGGGATACGCTCTCCTTATTTTCGGATACGCTGTACTCCGTTTGGCCATAAATATTAAAACGGGCTACGACGGTGATACAAACCAGTTCCACATTTGCATGGCATTCTTCACTGGCATTGTACTAATTTTCGTCTTGTACGGAATTCCGACATTCTTCGAAGAGGATATCAACATCCAACTGAATGCGTCCATCAGCTACTTCCGTTACCTGCATCGTAAGTTTATTTGTTTTAATGTTTTGAAATAACTGATATGAAAGCAGAATTTTCGATAACGTTTTCGAATTTTGTTTCAGGAACGTACATGCATGGGTTTGATCCGGACACGACGAGAATAAATAAGCTTATCGATGTTCTCATGGCCTACTATCAGCTAAACCATATCATCCTGTACGTTCTCATGTGTGCGCTGTTGATATTATTTCCCAGAGGACCGATTTCTATTGGTCCTTTGATCCCAGAAGAATATTTCCACTTTCCGATTACTCTACTTACTTCATTGTGCCATTGCTATTTGCTTACTGTGGTATTTACGAATATGATAGCTTGTGGCAGTCAATTCCTTGTGTACTTGATTTATTTTGTTTTATTCTTTACTCGGGAGCTTCGACTAGGACGATCGAGATATTTAACTGGAGCACACCTAAGAAAGCCGGACAATATTATGCATGCTTACAGAGGATTTCAAATATTACATCAGTTTACGATGCACACGTTTGGAAGTTTCCTCCTCATTTGTAATGGAACATTTATGGCGACAGCCATTTATCTCAACTTTGTGCTAATTCGATACTTGGAAGATTTACATGTTATCACTCAAATTGCGTTGTGCTTGGGGTGCATTCTGACAAATGGATTTTGGGCCATTGTTCTTGAGTTTGGAAGAGTTTTGCATGCTCGTGGAAGTAAGGTTATAGGGAGTTGGAAATCGGGCGGGTGTGGCAGTAGTGGATTCGAAAGGATGGTAATACGAAAGTTTTCTAGATCCTGTAAACCGCTTGTACTTTCCTACGGAAAGCAGTTCACGGTGGGCCGAGTAAGTGTGCTGATATTTTTTCGGGGAGTAACCAGGGGAACCGTCCGTGCATTGCTGACCACCAAGCAACACTAACAAGTGCATATGAATAAATTTACACAGAAATCCTTCTAAATATTACTAGGTATTCCAGTGACTTATTCGGTTTGCAGTCGCATCAATAGTGATCCGAGTATGATTCTAAAATTACAATTAAGTAATTGCGATGTTTTTTAGATATGGGGCATTAACATATTCGGGTTAACAGCTTAACACCGAATGACTATATTAATGTTCATACATAACGAACTTCAGAATGTAAATATTAACATTTTCTAATCGCGTCAAAGTAAAGATTTTACAATTTATTATGACTTAGCGAGCTACGGTATGTCGTTTTATACTTTAATGTTTACTTTTACTTTGAATCAGGACATGCCATATTGACGAATATCTATTAACGAATACCGTCACGGAAGCCACCTGGGTCGTTTTCACATTAATATGCGAAGGTTGTGTATGAGTCATCATTACAAAATATGTTGAGATATGGTATACATCGTTGTTGAACATGACTGCTTGAAACGATTATGTATGAAAGTAAAATCGTTCAACCGTGACAAGAGTAATATGTGCATATATATTTTTTTCTTGACAACACGTGATTCATATTGTATTCCTTCTAGGGAGTCGATCTTTCATGTCATTTGTAAATATATAATTGCAGCAAATCCTCTCAAACTGTGTTGGCAAACCATTGGTATCTTCCGCAGTCATTGTTATGTCTGCTTTCTTAGCCTTTTTGTAAATCTTTGATATGACTGGGAAAATTATTGCACCACCACTCCCATATAGGCACAAAGACTCTAACGAAACGTTTTGAAAATGGATACAAATTGAAGTCTATCCGCGTGGTTCAAAAAACACAAGGATATATGGCCAAATGTCGTCTCTATATTCCGGAAGGATTTCCTTGCAGAATGTGTTGTGGAATTACGAAATGAGGAGCTAAATGGACCGTTGGTAGAAGATAGGTGCTGGAAGAGTTTGGACAGATTGGTTTCGCCTCAGGCAAATACACATTGACCGCCCTCCGTGCACTTTTCGGATAAATTGTATTACTTGTGCAACATGACAAATACCTGAAACCGGAGATGCCAAACAAATATGACAAACGTCTGGATTACATACTGCTATTTTTGATCAATCGAAATGAGATAAAGCGTCTTTTTCAGCATTCCTTGGGGAAAGTTGAATTAGAAATTTTGTTTTCAAGATGCAAGGGGAATCCGACAAGTGGCGGGAGGAGAGATATCAAAGGAGAGTAAAGGCGGACGAATTTAAGAAAAAAGTAGTGCAGCTTTCGTTGGACAAACGGAGACGCACCGTGTTCGTGAAACAACTGATATTACTGGCTCTTTCAACAATTATATTAGTCTTACAGTGCAAGGAGGCAGTTCAAACGGAAATTATGTATCATGTGTGGAGGGCGTGAGGAATTATCGCCGATTTTATTTTGTGTTTACGAACATATAGCAGCCGATATTAGTTGATTATATATTCAACAGTTGCATATATGGCTACACATAGTTTATTATACTTCAAGTATTTAAGATGTTACTAGAAAGGACGTAATTACGAAAAATCACTTTTGAACTTAACCCGTTAATACATTTGATTACGTTTATTTATGAAATATTCGCGAATTTAATCGAGTTCTAAACAATTGATTTTATTGTATAACTAAAATAATTACGTCTATCATTGGTAACTATTCAGAACTTTTCTGTTCAATGACGACTAAGAAAACACATCATTGTGTTTTAAAGGCACCTAGTGTGCAGATACGACTATTTGGATTTATATACCCCTTGTGCATGGTGGACATAGCGCCTCCTACACACATTTGAAACGATCAATATATTTTATACATTCGACAACTTTACAATACTTCTGGACTTATACCTTATATGAAGGCATGTTATTTATATAAAACGTACGTTCATCCTAAAAATTTTGCACCCTGTATAATTTAAACAGTTGTAATAACTATTTGCATAAAAAATATCCATAAGTGCATTATATACTTGCTGTAAAATTGCTACGAAATTATGTTTTAAATACGAGTCATAATAAGTGAACCTCCCCTAAAAGTCCGTGGGAGCGGAAACCTGGCGTGTGCTGAATGAAACGCGCGGTATCAGTATACCCCATCGGTATTGTCTTAAGTCAAATGGTCCATTTCACTCGAGGTCGATATAAGTTACCTTCATAAACAGTAAATGTGGACTAACAGCACTGTGAAGCGGACAGTGGCTATCATCATCGTTATGGTTGCCAGATATTAATACCCGAATTAAATCTCTGATCATAACTATTCCTCAAACACCAAATATCTCGATTTAAAAGACCAATCCAATCGTTTCTCTTTACTTCAGGTATCGGTACAAATTTCGCAAACGAGCAACAAGAAACCAGAGAAGGAGAAGGAACCTCAGATATGTTGTTCGTATGAATGTTTTCATTATTTGCACAATATTTGCTTCATAAAGAAATATCACAAGTGTAGGTAGAAAGCCGGTAGGAAGGATTGTGAAAACAACCTTAACATTTCCACTTAAATTTGCCGCCACAACATTGTTAAAGTTTGGAAAATTCCTTAGCAACCCTCGTGACATATAGTAGCGTTTCCAAAATCTATCCTGCCACTCAACTATTCCAGATGCATAAGCTGCCGCAATTCGATCAATGATTTTAGTTGGTATCCATCCACCAAAGCCAAATCCGTAAATCCTCCTAGCCAGTATATCCCCAGCGAAGGAAATTGTGCCGTGATATTTCTCCGATTTGTAAAAATTATACATTGTTTTAAGACGGATAATGTTCCTCTCGTCATCCAAAATCGCGACCTTCCCTAACTCATCACAATTCTCCAAGAGTGCCTCGCGTGATCGGGACAATTTGTTGCGATATTCCACACTTGGCGGCAACAAGCTGCTATGATTCAACAGGTACCCGTCACGTCGAGTAAATGGATATAATGACCGACAACCTATTCCGAAAGGTTTTCCTCGTTCGCCAAAGAAATAACTGGCGTGAAAACCTTGGAGCAGCATATAAAGGAGACCCGAAATTAGAGAGACTTGTGTAGTCGAATTTCGGCCAAAGCCAACGGTGGCATTGCTTTTGAAACAATGTATCCCTGAATCGCGAGAGCACTCATCGCATTTGCGGTAATCCTCAAAATGCTCATTGATTTTTAAATCCGTTTTAAACACAGACTTATAAATTGAATATATCATAAATTGATTTTCCACTAATTCTTCAAAAGACGAATATGGAATTGGCGGAAGAGGACTAACAATTCTGGTCATGTTATCCCCTCTATAGGCATTGCTCAATACCACAGCCATTAAAAGCATAAACGCTGCAACACATTGATGATACGTTTTCCGGCCATTCAAACTACCATCCGAGCCTTGATCCAGTATGGCCACAACAACTCCGAAAATGTATTGACTTAGTTTTGGAATAATCCGCGGGTAAGCCGACTTTCTTTCAGTTGAGCGGTGTCGGAATATATCGAATGTGTCCATGCCAATTAAAGTCAGTGGCATCCCAATAAATAAAAATAACAGAATAGCGCACCAGGAGTAGATGTCAAACGCCGACACTAACTCGCCGTACTGAGTCTTTCCTGTGAGGTGTCCACAAGCCGCAAACACCATTCTCTGCTCATGCATTGGGAAATGCATCGGGAAGTATGGGTCATTTGAATAGATTGCGATAGACGGATGACGAAGTGCATCAAGCCCTTCGCAACCACAGGTGTAACTAGCGTTGTCATGTTCGCAAAACTTTGATTGGTAGTACAGTGACGGGGAATCATTAATTTGGTAGGTGGCATTACCTACAAGTAGGTATAATAGTCTCTGATCGAAAAAATACTTTGAGTAATCGGAAGAGTGATCGGTAAACAAGTAAAGGTGTCTTTTGCTGTACGACACGGTGTGCCTTTTTCGAACGACAGGCCTAAATCGCCCAGTGGTCCATCTCTGTGCAAAGTTCCGTAGTTTCCATATCACATTATCCGTGTTGCCATTTATCGGTCCTATGAACGCAGCTAGAGTAGCAAAATTTTGAATATATTCAGGGGCAATAATAATTCGATGTAAGGACCGGCAGGGCTGGCAGTGACGACAAAATAAACCTACAGCTTCAATTTCGTTATCAAGTACGCTCCACTGAAGAAGTTCCCATTTGCCAGTGGAATGTGATTTGTATGGTATGTGGTCGAGCAGGAGTCCAGTAAGCCAAGCCCGCTTGCCGGAATCATGCTGCCCAGTTACAAGAACATCCACACGAAATCTGGTTTCAAATTGTGATGCGATGTACATAGCTCGGGGATATTTGAACTTTGGAGGCGCATTTGTCCAGAAATCTACCGAGAGATATCCCAAGCTAAACACATTTCCATTTTGCACATTGTCGTAAAAGAATAGGTTATTATATGCTGAGTCACTGGGAGGGTACAAATGTAAATGAGATTCACATCCCCACTGCTTAGTTCTCATGGCTGCTGACAAAAACGTGTCCGCCCGAATCTTGTATCTAGCATCCAGCCAGTGGTCGAAAGTATTGTTTTTGTTATTTCCAACTTGGTTTCCAGTTATTGAATGTTCGTATGGTACATGAAAGATTCGCGTCCGGTTGTCTTCAAATGCTACTAATGCTGCCTCGATACGAGTGAGAACGAAGGGGACTTTCAAAAAATCACCTGGCGGTTGAATGATATCCAGACCTTCGAAATTTATTATGTGAACCAGGCAACGGGAAAATATCGACAAATGGTCGTGGAAATTACTGGGTGTTTTGTCAGTTTGCCGTTTCCCAAGAAAAGCATTTGAGTGGTAATAAAATTGCGGTCTACCAGTCTGCACCAGAGTGTGCTTTGTGGTATCGGTAAACTTTATGAGTGCCCCAGTTGCAACTAACATTACCGACCATGGTCGCACTAGATTCCATTTTGATTCCGCAAATAATGTCATATCTGACTTTTTTAAAGAAGTCATGTCACTCAAAAAATAAAATCAATTTAAAAGTTTGAGTAATTGCACTTGAGTTTTTTGCTATTGCGGCCTGTCCCTATAATTGGTGATACAGTTCTAGGTGTATCATTGATATAAACGATAAATATTTTCGAGCCTGATATAAGCGATGGATAAATATTTTTGACGTCAATATGCTGCTCTGAATGTTTAGTGCTGCATATGTCAATTGCTAAACGCTGTGCGCGGCAAATACAAGTGTTGTAAATTTACTTAAACAATAACCTGTTTGCTCGTTTCCAACAGCAGTGGCGATAATCAATATCGGACTGAAGGGAAGTGTAAACCTGTCTGTAGCGAACACAACCGAGACGAGTCAGACGACTATGAAATATGCTCTTGTTATATGTATTATCAACCGCAGCTCCGGTTTCATCGATCGAACTGCATCACAATATCCAGGTATAGCCCAGACTAATACTTGTGGGTCAATTTTGGAGCAGTTTTTTAGACAAGAAGTTGCTGATGATTTTGAAAGTGAAACAGTTCATAATATTTTCCGATGCAATCAATATTCAGGTATTGATTTCTGACGCAACAGGATACAGCCTTAATTGTTTTTTAGTTCGTGGTTAGTTAATTAGCTTCTACATTACTGAAACTATCAATACGATTGCATGCATGTTTGATAATTGGCGTTTGAAGCAATGTAAATTATCATCACAGTCTGTGTGAGCAAAGGGTATAATGGTCCAGACTGAGATCTCGTGTGGTGTTTGGTGACATTATCTGATGACAAAGCAGTTATTATTGTGTCAACCATCCATTTCAATAAATTTTGTCATTCCTTAAAACAAATGCTCCGTTTTATTTGTGCTGTTTTTGCAAAAAAGTATTTGCTGCTGATGTTATAGTACAATTACATGAAAAAACACATAGTGATGTATTGCAATGAGCACAATACTTCGCTTAATATTTGCTGCATAGGTTTTGTCCGAAAAAAATTAAAACCTTGTGTTGAAGAATTTATTTTACTCATAACTCCTTAAAATTTATTTATTTTTAAGGCGGACGAATTCGAGAAAAAGGTAGCTGAATTTTTGTTGGATACACGAATACGAACCCTGCTTGTCATACAATTAATATTATTGGCGGTTTCCTCAATTGTGTTTATCTTGGAATGTAAGTGCAAAGTAAAGTTGTAAATGGTGTATCATGTTAGGAGGGTATGGGGAATGTTAGTCGATTTTATTAACTACCGGAAGCATGAAATGCTTGAGAGGTAGTTATAGCGATTGACATGTTTGTCTGTCCGTCTGTCTGTCTGTCTGTCTGTCTATTTTGTGAGCACTCTAACTTCCCTCCACGTTGACCGATTCGACTCAAATTTGGCATGGAGGTACCTTGGCACAAGGGCACGACAACTATTGATTTTCAGCCGCGTAGCTCATCATTGACCGGAAGTACGGGGGTTGACATCGGCGGTGGTGGTGGGGGCCGCCAAGTCGTCAAAAATTGTTATTGTATAAATCGATAGAGGTGTTCAAGATGATCATTTTTTGCCAAAGGACCATGGGTCAAATCGCTCACCTGCCGGTGGGGTGGGCCGTCAGAGGTACGGGGGTCCACAGCCGTCAAAAAATTGTTATGTGATAAATTGATGGGGATTATCAATTTGATCATAAAAAACGTAGTATAATGGTCAAATATGTCTCCACATTTGGTATTCTTGCTTTCGTCACTCTTCCGGTAGTTATATATTAAAGGTTACACCTTACTAGTTTCATCTTTAGAAACACATATTTTCCGAGATTAGTTGTATGTGTATTCAAATGTTGCAAATGGGCAACATTTAGCTTATATTATTTGAGCACTTAAATCGCTATTAGAAATAATGCAATGACTACATTTAAAATGCAAATAAATTAATATGCGATGCAGCGCGTTATTTAATTTGTTGACGGTTAGCAGTATTCATAAAATAGTAATAATATTTACAGCAGTAGTTAACAAACATTTTATCTAATGCTTCTTGCATTGTATAATATTCATATTCAATGCGTCCAAAGTATAACTGCTCTGGAATTGACATCATGTTCGTCCGATAAATAAGAATACATATACTTCGGCGCATATGATCATATCACTGCAAAGACCAACCGCACAGTTAGTACCAACATGGTTACATTTACTAAATATTAATACCCGGATGACATTTCCAATCAGAATATCAAATATCAAATACAATTGCGTCTTCCCAGTCGCGAGCAGCGTCTCTTTGGCACATTCAGTTAAATGCAGCCCAATTGTAACTACCGTTACAAGCAAGGGTCGTACTTGGTTCCAACTTGAAGCGAAGAACAATTCCATTTCGGAATTTCTTTCAAGAAAATATTTTTCTAGAAATAAATTTAAAGAATGAAACACTAAATAAAATCGAGTTGATTTTTCGTTCTTGTGGTGTGATCTATATTTCGTGGTACAATTTTAGAAGATGCATTATTGGCCGATAATTTTCAAGGCAATGTTTTGTGTATTTCCATCAACAAGAGATAAATGCTCTACATATATCCAAAATACACCGAACGTGCAGTACTCAGATATATGTGTTTTAAATGTACTGAAAGTTTAACTTCTAATGCTTCTTTTGCAGGCAGCAGCGGTGGGAGCATATCTCACCGGATGGAGCACGACCGAGGCTCGGAGCTTGGCGACATGCTCTGGTTGTACGAATTCTCAAATGCTGCTCGCGTCTCATTGTTCAACCAGTACCATAATGTTCAAGAAAGTCCGAAATAAAACTTATATTCGAGCAGAGTGATATACTGACAAGTAGTTGGAGGTTATAATTTATAGTGGAACAGAGCTTAACATTTCCCCATCTAGTCGATAATCTGGGATTGATGTCTGATTCAACAGGATGCAAACTTAATGAGTTTTTCAAAAATTAGTTATGTCTAACATAAATGAGCTTAAGCATATAATGCTGATGGGATTTTGAGCCTGATCGCATGCATGCTTGATTATTACCGCTTTTAGTGATCAGACATGTAATCATATTCATAGCGTTGAGGGATTATTGTTTGACACTTTGACACGGTACTGTAGAAGGTTAACATGTACATACGTGCCTTGATTAAGGAGCATTGACCAATCGGGCACCCATACCAATATATGTTTTCGTGATTTAAAACAATGGAGTCCCTTTTCATTACGACAAAGCATACAATTTTTCTTGATGCTGTTGCATCCATGGGAGTCGTGCTGAAGGTTTCTGAAAAAAACTGAAGGAAAAGACTCACAGTGCTATGCTAATTATTATACTAATTATAAGCACACTTTCTCCTTTCTCCTTTCTAATGTACGTTATATTTTTGTATATAACACATTTCAACGACACATTTTCATCCAAGACCACAAATCACGTTGACAAATAAGATACGCTCAATCCGTTCCATCGCATACTTCATATTCCGTTCTGCGTCCAAGTAACCTAGCAATGCTGAAAATATTTTAGACCAAAAAAGCTTAACAAATTTTGGTACATGGTTTGCCTGAGGCTACTCACGTGTACCAGCCAGCCTGCATCAGAGTACATAATGTTCTTGCGCATCAAGATTGCCTCTCCTGTTGCTCCAGATTCATGACTACCTCCAGCAGTTTTCTGTAGTGTGGATGGTTTGCGACCATATGATTTACAATTTTTCAGATGCAAGTTGTTATTTAAGGATGAGCACCACTTTTGATTATCAGTGCGCACTAGTAGTAATTCATTTCAAGTGGCTAAGTGAAACCACCAAGATTATATTTTCTCTACTTGGCACTATTACTGTTTACGCATTTAAGGAAGAATATATACGCCCAGTTTTAAACTCAAAAATCATTATTTATATATACATTGTTCTTGCAGCCATGCTTTCACTTACGTCATTTGAGCATGACAACAATCCCGGAAAACGTATTGAAATGAACAGACACATTCTCACTTCGAATGGAATACTGGATCCAATTTCGAAGGTGGTCTCTCAGGAACCGGGCGAAGTTGGACAGGGAGGAGGAAGCGACAGATGTAATGTGACAGTGGATTTCCAAGACTCCACCATACCGCCAGTAAAGATGTTTGCAAAATTACAAATTCATGACGTAGCTAGCCACTTGGCACTCATAGTGGAAAAAAAGGCATTTGAAAAGGAGACGCTCTTCCTCACAAAATATGTAGACGCAGTGACACAACTGGCCGTGGAAAAAGGGTAACTTCTAAAAATTATTTTATTGGAAATGTCTTAAAGAAGACGTATTTAATTGAAAGATGATAATTGGTTTCCTTATTTATCGCTGCGAATCACAGATTGGATGGCAGGTTCGTCACGGATAGAGCACATTAAACATTTGAAACCAACTTTAACGGATTTATGCGTATCCACTCTAGAAACTGAGAAAGGTGACGTGCAGGTGTTAAACCACGGGTGAGAAAATAATTCCAACTTTTTGATATTTCAAATGGACCGGATGTAACTCACATTAGTCACATGTTTATTTAGGGACTACTGGTTCAGCAACATGTTATTCCTGAAGGATACGGAAACGCAGAAAATTGTCGCTCACAAGGCACTTGATTTCCAGTTGGTTGGTTCCAGTTGGTTGATATTGCCTATTACTTGTTCCTTTCCGCCGACCATCATATGAGACAAACCCGACTGGAAGAGTTGCTGCAATCTTATTTGACAGCATTAATGCAATATGCAAGTGACCTTGGACATACCATTGTGTTGGAGTTGGAAACTCTGTTATCTCTGTACGCCAGGAAACTACATTTTGGATTGATTATGGCGCTAGGTGGAAGGTTTGGCCCTGGAGCAAAATAATGATGACCGTTGACTACAGCAAGGTGTCGGGTGACTGGGGAGAATTCATTAGTAAATTAGCTGGTGAGTGGATCACACAGAACCCAGTGGAAGCGAAGAAAATGGCAAAAGAAGTTGTTTCTTTAATGGCAGAATATAGGAAGTTGGTTGTTGTGCAGTCTAATATTCCTAGTTAATAAATGTACACATGAAATTGGAAAGAGCAGTTTGTAAAATGGCTCAAGTATGTTACATACCAAACTTTCTTATTAGCAGTTCATTCATCTACCCAAATTGTTAAAATAATGAAATAAATTGTATGGCGCCAGTTTCGTTAATGCTTAAAACAATTATTGCTTGAATATATTATCAGAACCCTTGAATTGTCCCCTACGCTAGACGAATTCTGAAAATATGCTGAGGAGGATGAAAAAAGCACAAAAGTATTAACTTGTTTGCATAAATGTTGAATGAGGCATACGACCTTGAAAATGCCACCTTACGGGTTCAGAATGTTCTCTAATTCTCGGCTACGTACTCAAGATATTTCTGTTTACGGTATATATCTCCACATATGCTTGTTTACACTAAGCGGGTCAGAGAGTGTAAAACATTTTATTTCTTTAATTTTTAACATCCTAAAAATTCGATACATTGTCAGAACCATATTGACTTCAGCATTGGCCAAATCTGTGACGAAGGTCCTATTTTGTAATACATGGCGGTGAAGTTTGGCAGCGATGCGCTCCCCTTCCACAAAATAAAATTAACTGTTTATCAATGGCAGTATTCCTTTCATGCGGAACTGCTTGTCATACAGTCCACATGGACTGCCCATCGAGTTATCCCAACGAATTTTGTAGCCAGAGAGCAACAACTCTTTCAAGGACGAAAACATGCTTGGTTGAACTGCCACTGTCAAGTCGTTAACTCATTAACTTTCAAACACGCAGCAACACATGTTGACGTAAATTTTCGAGCTGATATTTTTATGACGACGGAAATATTTATATCTACTGTCCTGACATGTTTTTTGAAATTATTTTCTACAACTTACCTTGATACACTAGTCGGTTGTGTGGATAGATCCCAAATGTACGGAGTTACACATTCTTTCAATTTCCCAGCAGGATATATATGATAGCCATTCAACAAGTATGTGATATTTGCAGCGGTATCCGTACGTCACCTTTACATTTCCAATGTGATTCAAACTTGTTTCCATAAATCTTAGGGGGTGTTTTTAACAAACTGTCGTTATGCGTACTGAATAATATGGTGCAAATCAAATGGAAGCGGTGTTGGTAATGTGATAATGTGAATCCAATTTAACGGTGAATAATACAATTCATAAAGTTAATGAATAGCATTTAGAGTATTAATAAAGATCTGCTGTGTATCTCTATTTATAGATTTTCCGAAACTTGTGAGAAGTATGTTAAGAGCCCATAATAAAGTGGCAATTGAGGATTTTTATGATAATGAAGTGGGTGGAGGCTGTGCAGACTGAAGTGCAATCATATATCAGCATTATTGGCTCTCACACTTATACATCATCATCACCACCACAAAACTAGTCACACACCAGCAGCGCAGTTTTGAAACCAATAATTTCAACATTAATTGTGATCGTATTCTATTCAAAATAGCATACGTTTGTAGAGCAGAAATCAGTGAGTCTGCCAGCATATTATACTAAACTGTGCAGTGCGTATAAAAATATCCATCAGGATATTACTGGAGGAGCATTTTCAATGTATATAAGTGACAATCAACACAACTACCCTAACTCGTTCAGTAAAATCCTGATGGAAGTTTGTATACGCACTGCACAGCTTATTATAATATACTGACAGAATCACTGATGTCTTCTCTACAAACGTATGCCATCTTGAAATGAATATGATAACAAACACTGTTGAAATTATCGATTTCAAAACTGCGCTGCTGCTGTGTGAGTATGGTTGTGTGGTGGTGATGAGTATGAGAGCCAATAATGTTGAGGTATGAATGCTCATGTTCCCACCGCGGCGAATTCAACTGCAAAGGAATTGCCATTCTAGGAAGCCTCGTTAAGGGATTTTTTGTAAGCCCGAGTAAGTTAAAATATTAAAGTGAACTTAATGATAGCACCGTTGTTGTGCTACTCAATAAATAAAAGAACAAATATATTGATAATCTGTGGAATTATAAAAGATTATAATCAATAACTGTATTGAGGTACATAGTTTGTAAACTAATACATATGCCAATACATTCACCAACGAATTAGCCGTACACAAGATTAACAATGTATCAATGCTAGTTCAGAATGTTTCGCTGAAAGTGAATAAAAGCAACCAATTAAAAGTAACAGCATGCAGAGCGCACTCAAGCAGAATAAAATATGGCAATTCTATTAGTTTATTGTATAGAAATGTGTACATTTGGTATATGAGCCAACATTGGAATATTGAAGTGTTTATATTGCAAAATCGTTTTCTTGTAGACATTGACTGGAGCTTAAGTGCCCAAATTAATGTGTCAATTGAGGATTATTATGGTAATGAAACGGGCGGATCCTCGCATCGCATAATACTCATTTAATTGTATTGACATGTGGTTTGTGCAATTTTGGTAACTTGAAACTAATTCCTTGATACAGAATCCTTTCTACTATGAATTTACGGTACCCCGTAGTTCCATTCTACAAACCAACGTTGACCCCGTTATCCGGCAGCACTTTTAAAGCTATACGGGCTGCTTTGCTATATTTCATGTCTCCACGAATGTAGACTATACTTGTTTTTTAATTCTCGTACAACAGTTAGAAATCGAGCAGTTATTTGAGACATTGGCAAGAAAACTTCTAATGTGAATGTGGTTATACAACCAATCGTAATGCATATAAACACCAATATAATAACAAATACCTCCTGGATTCGTACAGCTTCATGAAGACCGCTATCATTGGTCTGCATTTTTGAATCTGCAGTTAGCGCCTGAATGCTAAACGCATACTTATTCCAATCTTGCATGAAATTTTGCGAGTTGTTAAAGCCCACAATCGTGGTGATTTGTACGTTTAAATTCAGGGTAAAGATAATTGCAGAGTAAATGCCACTTTCAGTCAAGGCGGCAACGAAGTTCTGAAATCTTTCACTGGTAGACAATGTCCTGTCAATACGCCAATAATATAATTGTTGTAAAAAGGGAAGATTATTAGAAGTTTCAACTGTTTGCCTTGGAGCAAATGTACCAACCAGTGGTGTTATAAATCGTAACCTGTCAAGCGACAGGCTAGATTTTCCTGCGCTACGAAGCATTGCAAATCTACCCCAGGTTGGACAATTTCCTGATTCCCATGAATTCTCGATGTAACGGAAATCGACTGCCTGATTGGTTTTGCAATTAACGGCTACACCTTTTGATATGTTTGTCAGCAATTCTACCAATTGGGCTGATCTATCAATGAAGGCAACCTTGGACACAATTTTCAAAGTTGTATTTGAAGTTACCTCTTGCGAACGAGATATATACTCCAGCTGATATGCAAGTTCGGTATCGGAAATAATCCGTAACTCGGATGAATTCGTGAGTTCATTGATATCCTGAGGGATCCCAGTAGGGTCAGAAGTTTTTGTCATGAATGAATACATCGCAGAGGTGTAAAAGTTGCGTAGGATCAATGTAACCAACATCCAACTTAACAGAATGCCACAATTCTTTATATTTTTCCACCTGCGCATTTCACCATCACCTTGCTCAAGGATCACAGCCGCAAGCCAAAACAACCAACCTGCTTCGTTTGCATCAATCGAGAGGGACATGATGTGCAGCAAGCCAAATAGCATAACCAAACTGGCCGCAAATGCGATCCAAGTAGTTTGATCGAACGGACGTAAAAATACGTCGACTACATCGGTTTTCATTAGGCCACCCGCCACGCCATATTTTTCGTCCTTGCGAAGAATTACTGAAAAACTCCATCCATCGAATTGACATCCGTACGATATTGGCATGTAGCCGTGGTTCTTGTACTGAGAGTTGAGATTCAGAGTTGTGAGAAAAAGTCTAGCAAATATCCATGTATTATCGTAGCTTGTATTTTGGAAATCTAAAAACATTTGATTTACACACTGCTGCAAGTTTCGATACGGTTCCGGAAGTTGAAATTTTGCAGGGTTGTATATATATTTGCACAGATTTGGAGGACGATAAAAGGCATTGCGCCTATCAACTCCGAAATCGTTCAATTTTACGTTTATGCGTTTGGTGAACGGAAATGTTTTCAGATGAGAGAATATCGACGTTGACAATGGGACTAAAATTCCTACCCTGGAGATAATGTCACCGTGGATGTAATTAAAAGGTGTTAAAGATGACATCAATGTTGTCTTCGGACAGGTGAAGCACGCGCTATACCATCGAATTGAATTGTCGGCATAAATGTTTTCAGGACTTTCCTTAATAAAAAGTACAATCAGTTTTGTGTTCCCCATTTCAGCAGGAAATTCCACGAAGTATTGTACATCTGGTGGCCCTTCAGCTTCTAAAAGCAGCGACAGGACGACGTCCGGACATATCCTCATAACGTATTTCCCAATGTCGTGATTCCTCACACTGTACCATGATTGTGACAGAATTGAGGATGCAACATTGTGGTAGTTTTCCACATTAGAACGGAACCCAAAGCCTACTTCCTGGCGGTTAATCTGTGACCCGTACCGTAGCTGTCTGGTGGAGACAAGGATGTGACAAACAATACCAAACCTAATGCGATAAAATACTTTAAAGTGGACTAACGGATGCGACAAATTTGCGGAAAATGAGGCCGTGCCATGCAGGGTTGTACAGTATGATACGGTGACGAATAATTCTTGTATGTCCACAGGTTCGATCAAAGTAGTTGGTCTCTGTGGTGGTTCATTTGGAAAGTGCAAGGTACAGGGTAGAGCCTCCATGATCTGCGCAAATGTCTCAATGTATTGGGGTTTAAGTTTGTGTGCCGATAGCGAACTGACCCTGAGGCAATGCAAGTGAAAATCAAATCCCAGTGATATCAAACATACGAAAAGTCGGAAAAGTGAAAACATTCTGGCTGGATTGTCATTTAATACACCGACACAAGTGTGATAAGAAATTCAGTGTTTCTGCTGAAACATATTACTTTGCACCGTTGTTGTCCTCAACTTGTAATCAGCTTATTCGAGCGCTTAAATATAAAATGATTTACATTGGTGACGCATCACGACTTTCCCAACCAATAGTCCCAAGTGTCAAATAATGTAGGTAATCGCACTGACAATTTAATGATACATCAATAAAATTTCATTTTCCACAGTATGTGTGCGAAACACTTGACGATAAGAGATTTTGGCGGCTTTAAAGATTAATACTTTTCCATACTGGATGCTAATGATACATGATCGCATTACATATATGCACCTAAGTCTAAACTAAAGTAATGTTTCTTTTCATCTGCGACGTTAGTTTCAAGCATGGAGTTAACCTATGATATTTATTAGAAACTCAATTTACATGGTCAGTAAATATCACATATTGTTTGTTTTGCTTTCAGCAATAATCTATAGTTACCGCAATAATACATATGTATGCTACAAATAGAACTGGCTTCACAAGACATTTTTTACTCAACAGCAACCGCATTCAACGTTCGGTGCAAAGAGTATTGGTTATTTAACTGAGCGTTCTTAAAACAAAACGTTATCGTCTACTCGAGTCAATGTCAAATATCGAATGCAAACTTTGGTTGAATATTTGTGGAGGCCTATCAAATTTTATAGTGGCCAAAATTTGGCGTTTATCGGTAGTACTGATTCACATCCGAGAAAAATGCTCGATATGCGCAAAGCGAGCAGGCGATCAATAAATTATATATAATATTATAGTTAATTAAACGCGTTTAGTATAGGATTGTCCGGAAATTAAATTTTTCATGCTCATTCTGGTAATGCCGGTTATGACCACAGCCGAAAACCACAGCTGTGACAATGAAAGGTGACCTCCCATTGATGACATTGATAATTTTGTCGTGAAATGTACATACGAGTGTTCCTTGGGACACATCAATTATGTAGCTCTCATAATTAACCGAACAATTCTCATTGGACTGGCTATAATGGTTCTCATTATTATGGCAAGGTAACAGTAAAATTAACGGAGACAAGAATACTCATTGTAACGTTATTGATAATTGCCAATATCATTAGAACAGTGCTTCGTTTGATTGTATAGAATGAACCCACATTGATGCGAATTGGCATGCAGGCAGCAATTTTCCTTTTCATTATTTTATATCTGTATCCATGTCTATTGAGGCTGCCATTATCCTTCCATAACGACTCATTCATGTCTCTATGAATAATACAGTTACTTTGGAAATTGATCCATCCACAAACTGCGCCAATTGCCAGTAAAATTCTGGACGGAATAACAATGCAAAAAGAGCTGGTGCTCATGATCAGGAGATCGTGCAAAACGATGAGCTTCACCAAAACGACGACTGACGAAACTACTGCAAAAACTGCCAATGGTGTCAACCATGTCAGATAATACGCTCCGATTGAGCGATTGTACATATTTGATAATAGTCGATGGGATGCATACGTTCTGAAAACTTGCTTTAGTTCTTCGGATGATTCCAGTCCGTGATTAGCTACGTGATTCCTGCAACCAAAAAATGTTCATTTTAAAACTTTAGACCTGAATTCCTCACGTTCAAAATCAATGCTGTTAATAAAATGCTTTGAATCTACCTGAGTTGCGAAACGCTAATACTGAATGTCTGAAAACAAAGTAGATGTATGTAGATCATCATGAGAAGAGACCACCATTCCGTTCTCATCCACCAGAATTCTCATAAATGGCAGAAATAATGAAACCGGTAGACTTTACATATGATTCGGATTGATTAAAGTACCGTCTGATACGTGTGCTGAGATACCAGTCCTTGTCTGCATTATAAATGTAGACCGGAAACAGGACCATGTAGTTTTGAAAAGCGTAAGACATGCCAAACATCGCCATGACAATGAGTCTCAGTTGGCGTCCTTTTTCAAATACATTCCGTGTTGCCGGATATTCTATAAACATCATTTAAGTCTTTGTAAAAAAAAAATTATGGTGTTTTCAAAAATATCTGACTAATTGAGCAATTCACTTGCTTCCACCACCTTGGCCAACCTTACAGTTTGGTTCACTAGGCGAACAAGAAATGTTGGCAGTGAACATAATTTTGATTTTGAGCGAACATTCTCCATATATGCATCTCCATCCTCGTTCCATTTAAAATATACGTTCTCAAATGATATTTTATTGAAAAATGAAAACGCGGTTTTCACTATGAATAATGATATTTGTTTTGTAGTCATTGTTGGAAATGTAACTAATTCACACAGAGACCCCAATGTGGACTAAAATATTCACACCGAGTGGTATGCTGCATGCCAAAATACCAATACAATGTAAGGAATATTTGCCTCATCCATTTACGGCTGTATTTAAAACTCGCTACGCCTACACAAAATAATGGTTAATTGATGACAAATGTCGACCATAGCACTCCTGTCATCAACGATAATTGACAATAAATGTTACTTACCCTTTCTTAATAGTTACATCTATTTATTGTGAGTCACTTCGATTGATTGGAATGTCTATTTCAGCCATAAAAAGTTGCTTATTAGAGACAATGACATTGACGAACATAAAATATATTTAGTTTGCGTTCGTATAACCTGATGAACAATAACAAGAGAAATAAAAAATATATCATCTCTGGATAGCCAAACGTCCATTCCAGAGAAATCGATATTACAAACAGAGTAATGACTCAATTCTGCGGCTCGCATATCAAGTGCTTGATTTATCTAGAAACAAGTCGGCGTAAATTGAAAGAGGCTTTTTCTGAAAGTTGTGTGTGCAATAAACCCTCACCGCTTGGAATTTCCCTGACGGATCCTCGACTTATATCCCCTGCGTGTACACTTTCAAACTTCAACAAGAGTGTCTCAGAAATACCGCCGAGGTTCTCAATAACATAAATACGCGTTTGACTTGGTGTAGCAATTTTTTCTATGTTCTAAAATCATAAAAAATATTGCCGCGACACTAAAACACTGCGGCATATCAGATGCATATTTAATGTCGACGCGAGAGGGCTTCTCAATTTTGAGAATCCTACTCACTTAAATTGCGTTACATTTCGCTTGATTCTGATCTAGACACACGTTTCCTCTCAGCGTATTAACGACATATTTGGTACCTGTAGAATGCGACAACATGCTCAATTTGGTTGCAATATACGTGGCATTTGAATGCATACCTAGAAGTATATCAGTCACCTGGACCTTTTACAATATATCCGTGCTAACTTGTAAAATAGTTAGTTTAGTATGTTTGTTTTATAAGGTTCCTATTGCCACAAGGAACACTTTTTTAAAGTGCTTACAAAAGCAACGGCTTGGCATTTTGTTAGCACCATTCTCATATAATTATCATTCGTCAAGTAAACCAGCTCCGAGTCCGACTGCGGAACTTTCACCAGTTGTTTAGTGCTCTTTATTTATGTTGGCTTATGATTATTGTGGAACGTAAACTTGTTGAAGTCTCCCGCATTTATTTATACACATCCATCTGGAACAAGGTGCTTGATCATTTATCTGGACCATTTGTTTATAGATCCCCTTATAATTAGCAATGAAAGGACATATTGGCGGGATATTAATTATGATATGGTTTGTCCTCATGCTCTCATACATTTGTACTATGTGCCAGCAATTATCGCCAACATCGTTTTCGGACGGAAGATATCAATCGAGGACAAGATTTCCTAACTTTTCCCATGATATTGCAACACTGAAGATGTTGTTTTTTGTTAAATTTACTTCAGCCCAAACATCAAAATACTATTTCTTATTTTTTGCGGAAAGCCGTTTACACTGGTAATTCATACGCCCTCCACGACTCACGGTATGTAGCTGCCTTACAGCTAAAACAGATTCCAGCACCACTGCATGCAGTCGCTAATATCAATAGTTATTACTCGACTCTAAAAGTCCACATAGTATCAGCATGCAACGCATTATACATATTTAAACAAATTTTGAGAAAAAGTAATTTTGCGTGAATTCTAAAAGAGCACGTATGACTTATCTAGTACATTTGACCGATTTCTTGGTTTACGTTTAGATTTAATTGAATGGATACAAACTTTTATGCTTTCAAAGTGCCTGTTTATAATAACTAGTAATGCTTTGTTTTAGTTATACAGCAAACAATAACATGGAGGTAACATTACGAGCTTAAGCAATGAATCATTCTTCTAAACATTGTAAATATAAGGAGATAAAATTTAATTAACATATTGCAGTTAATTGCGACATTGGCGCAATTACAGTTAAATAAAATTGAAAGAGTAATTTTCGAAGTATCGATTATGATATACATTAACACACGGGTGACTTAAGTAAAGCCATTACCGCATTTCAAATTCCTCGATTCAGGAGCCTCAGTCTTCTGTCACTTCATATTCCATGGCTATAAGAACGTAAATAAAACTTAAATATCTGTCAACCAAATTGGATAGACGTTACATCGGCGTTTGGAGTACTACTATTCGGAATATTACGAATGGTATTATCACAATTATCAAACTCAATTCCTTATATATTGAAGCAGATATTCTCATACGATGTGAAGAGAATCACTAATTACATCAGCTAAACGTACGTGCCAATACATGTTAGTTTTTTTTTCCTGTGCAGCTACTTGGCAGTTTCGGAAGAACTACGCAACCGTTGTTCTGCTGCGACTTTCATTCTGTGAATAAGTTGGCCGATGTATAATGTGCAAAGATTGACAATGTTCAGTGATGTTTATTGCAACGGCTAGATGCCGGACGGCGCAAATTTACAAGGTAATCTAACACAACGTACTCCCGGACTGGCGCCCTGTGTCTCATGTAATTGTAATTTCACGCAGTTTTCGCGCGTTTTTCATTTTGCAACGAAATCCCTTAAGACACATAGTAACAAATATTGGTAGCTGGCAAATATCAAATCCCCGCGTCATACGAAATTTGTACAAAGGTTATGGTAAAAATATTCCATCGTTTTCTACTACCATGAAAGATCCTTGTGGAAATTGGCGGAATAAAATTGTGAAACCACGACTCATGCAGTCATAAGAACGTGTCCTCCAGGAATGCTGTCAGCTGGCTAAAGCACAACGATAAAGAAAGCGTACCAATATATTTTTGAAAATCCCTAAGAATTTCAATGGCGTGTCATTAGTTTCATGCGGTGTCATCAGCAATGCATTTTCGACAATTCGGTGCCAAATATTGCGCTGATACTCCAGTTGTCCTGAGGTTATTCTTCTGTCAATATTTGATTCAACAGAAATTCATACCTAAATACGTGCTTTAAATGATAAAACACGTTACGTTCTCATTTTTGTCCGTCAGTGTCTCCGTCCGTATGTATGCGCCCTACCGTCCAAATTAATTGAAATTTTTAATATGTCTTTGCCACCGATTCCCCGCCCCCACGCGACGATCCACTCATGCCAAATACAAACCCGTGCATGAGATGCCATGCTCAACAACATTTACAGCATGACATGCCAAATCGGTACTGTCACCATGATAACATAAACATCACATTCTTTTGAAATGGCAACAAAATGTTTTACAGAAAGCATCTTTAAAATTGATTGACCCCCCAAAAATGTTGGTCTCTCCGATTTTGCTCATATTTTGCTATCTGATTGGTGCCCTCATAAAACCGTAAAATGCCAAGTTTCACCCACCACCTCCTAAATTGGTGACCGCCAGTTACATATGTCTGTTTTGGCCTATGTTAAATTTCATCTATGGATAACTTTGGAACGTGTGGTCCGATTCCAAAGGTTGAAGGCAATTCTAAATCTCCGTTTAAAAGTAGCAGGGGTGATTTTCAGCGATTTGTTATGTTAGCTCAAACGCAAAAGTTACAGACCTTCAAATTTTAAAAATCAGCTGATTTTTTGGTTCCACGAAAATGCCCAAAATTGTCATCTTTGATTTGCAGCCAATTCAACACATCAGTGTGCATCAAAATTCCAAGATATACGTTTTGAAGACATTGAATTAGGCTTTCCGAAATGTGTTCGAGGTTTATAAAGAGTTTGCTACACACGAAGTAAACCATGGCCAAACATGATAAATAATGGGACCCATTTTGACAAGGATTTTTGGAAATTATAACTTTTCACGGCTATGTGTTTGTGAAATCGAAATTCTGCTAATGCAGAAAGATAGCCCTTTCAAAACCGGGCATGGACATGCTAACATGGTTTATATGCCTGGTAAATTCTTGGAAGTACGAGGAAACGAATTTGTAGCGATATTTTTTTGCGTTTGTCACAATTTCGTCTACCTCGGCTTATCAAGTAACATCATACTTGATCTCGAAGTAACATGTCCATGACCAGTTTTGAAAGGGCTATCTTTCTGCATTAGCAGAATTTCGATTTCACAAACTCCATAGCCGTGAAAAGTTACAATTTCCAGAAATCCTTGTCAAAATGGGTCCCATTATTTATCATGTTTGGCCATGGTTTATTTCGTGTGTAGCAAACTCTTTATACACCTCGAACACATTTCTGAAAGCCTAATTCAATGTCTTCAAAACGTATATCTTGGAATTTTGATGCACACTGATGTGTTGAATTGGCTGCAAATCAAAGATGACAATTTTGGGCATTTTCGCGGAACCAAAAAATCAGCTGATTTTTAAAATTTGAAGGTCTGTAACTTTTGCGTTTGAGCTAACATAACTATAACAAATCGCTGAAAATCACCCCTGCTACTTTTAAACGGAGATTTAGAATTGCCTTCAACCTTTGGAATCGGACCACACGTTCCAAAGTTATCCATAGATGAAATTTAACATAGGCCAAAACAGACATATGTAACTGGTGGTCACCAATGTAGGAGGAGGTGGGTGAAACTTGGCATTTTACGGTTTTATGAGGGCACCAATCAGATAGCAAAATATGAGCAAAATCGGAGAGACCAACATTTTTGGGGGGTCAATCAATTTTAAATATGCTCAGAATCAAATACTGATCATTTTTTAACATATAACCAAAAGTTACCTTTGTTCCCGACGGTCACCACAGGTCAATTAAATTTTTCAATTAGCATCTGATACGGAACCTAAACGCTTATCGTTTGTCATCACAAAACCAAAGTCATTCCTGACCACAATTGTGATACATCCGTAAGGCCTTTACAAGGCAATCCCACATCAATGGCGTATACACTTGATAAGGTACTCCAAACACGTAGAGCTGCAATGGTAGTTCAAGCTCTCATCGGCTTAGTATTTGCGACCGTCGTTCAATCAAAAATGTTAACAAGCCATGAAAGGATACATGGATATTTCCCTTTTATAACTGATACTACGCTAATGGGTAGCCAAGGCGTTAACATAACAGGACTCATTACGTTTTTCGGACGACATAACTGTTTTCTGCTCATCACCAACTATCAAAGTAGAGACCTTATGGAATCGCTCAGCTTCCCGGTCGTAATCCGGGATCTTGTTCCTAGTCTAGTGCGGGGACACCGAGCAGAGAAATATGTGTGGACAATGATGGGAGCCAATTACACCTCGATGAGAAAACCAGGTGCGGGACCCAAAGCAAATAGCATGTCTAAATTCTCCAGGTACGTAATATATTCCTATAACGAGTACGCTATTGATGCGGGAGACCGATTTGTACCGAAACTGAATCGCAGCTTGTTCGTCATGAACATACATCCTTGGAACTGTGAGGTGGAAATTGGAATATCTCCGGCTCCACCCATGTATGAACCACCAATCTACGACACAGCTGTTGATTTGATATATCCCAAGTTTTGGCACTTGACATCAGCATTAAACAGCCCAAGCAGCAACAACTACGACAAGTATGTAGAATCAAGGGCCCACGTTTTGTCAAACATTGCCAGATTTCATTTACTGGTCATGGAAGATATCGAATTAAGCTACTCTCAAGTTTCTTACTGGATGAACCAGGTCCTTGATATACTAGACGCAACCTCCTTCGCAACGCTTTCAGTATTTGGCGTTTTGCAAATTACCTGCCACAATTTGTCTGCTCCGCCATTGCATATTTACACACTTTGTCTTGATTGCGAAGACAGCCCAAAGAAGCTAATATATGCAAGGCACGTGTTGGAATACAGTTCCCATTCCAATCCCACCATATCTGAAGTATCTCAAATGGGTTTCCCAGACATATCGCAAAGATTACATTGGGAGATCACGCACGACAATCATATATATAAATCAACTCGTGATATTGGCCCCATGATTAAGAAATCTTGTGGCACTGAGTCAATGAAAAATATAGTCAGACGTCGGCAATCACAACAATCGCATGTCGATATTGAATCAATTGCATTCATCAACGTTTTGAAATATGCGTTTGGCAACTACAGTTATACTATGGTATATTACAAAAAATGCGACAATGGAAACGTTGACGACCACAAACGATATGTTGATATCATAGTCAGAATAACGATGCATGTGTCCGCGTATCTGGGAAGGTCCATGCGTCTCCAATTCCCAATAACAATAGCAGACACAAGTACGAACGTGAGGTTCGTTACCTGCGACCAAACTAAATTTCACTCATTGCCGTTCAGCGAGCTGTTATCGGTGTACGATTGGAGAATTTGGGCAGCAATTATGCTCGCGATAACCGTACAATCAATAATCCTGACAGATTTCAGTCAGCCTTCATTCCAAAATTATATCCGAAACTACGGATATTTGATTCCGATTATACTTGAGCAAGGAGTTAATTTGAAACGGTTCCAAAATGGCAGATACTTTATGTACGCATTTGTAATCATGTCGGTGGTTATCAGCAATGCTTACAAAAGCAAGAACATGTACAACATTTTAACACCCCGAAAACGAGTACATATGGAAACATTTCGTCAACTCATGGATAACAACTATTCAATATATAGTCGATATGGTAGAAGCGAATCACAACAGAAGTTTGCAGATAAATGGACAATCTTTGGAACGGAAGAGAATACTATCAACTTAGTCATAGATTACTACAAGATCAAAATCTGGTCTGAAGTCGAACTGCTTGCTGAGAGGGACGTTGCGCTCAACCTTACACGGCTTGGAATTTCGTGGCTAAATGAATATTCAGCAATAGCAGAAGCCACATCACTTCACCCTCGTACCACAACCACACTGTCGGACATGTTCTCTCCAGTGTACCACACGTATGATCCAATCATCCTGGACATTGAGCAGAGCCATCTAAAGGAAAAACTTCTGGAATGTAATAGAGTTGCAATTGCATTGCCGGAGTATTTGTGTTATTCATATATATCGGGGCTACGAAAAAATGTTTCTCATGGCCACCTTGATATTGGGAAAGAATCGCTTGGTAAATATATTTTGGGTGTTTACTTTACTGGGATGGTTCCTCCACACACTCAGCAAAGGTTTCGTTCCTTGCCGTCTACTGGATTATTTGAGTGGTGGCAAAAGATATTGCGTCCGACTGCACAACAGCACACAGAGGGAAGTGAACTTTTGTCTCCCAACATGGGCGGAAATATACTACTGGTGTTTATGTTACTTGCTGTTGGAAACTTCAGCTCTACAATAATCTATTTCTTGGAACATGTGGAGGTAAATCACCCCGGAATAATCGGGTTTACCAATACGGCATATCAAATGCTGAAATTGTACTCTTGGCGAAAAACGAGTAGAATTTGAAGTTAAGCATAGTATGCACTAACGTTTTGTATTACCTCGTATATTAATACAGTGAGATGTATCTGTTGGAATTCATGTATCTTCATATTCCAATTACAATCCATAAGTCATGGCACAATAGATTTGGTCAAACAACTTTCATTTGTTATTGTGGTGCCGACATATGAGTAAACGACGTTATACGTCTATAAGATTAATACCGTATTGCAAACTATAGTTATATCTGAGAACGTGAATATCACCAAAATCATGTAAATGTTGATAAATGGTGTGTCTAAAATAAATGTAAAAAGTTATTTGTTAAAAAATTTACCCTGTAAATACTATAATAAAACATGCATTATAGAAAGACTTGGAAAAAAATCGATCCCGTTAGTTTTGTTGTTTCATACCAGAAAACGAGATTCATTTGTCATTAAAAGATTTCCATGTTAAGAAGTTGCTTATTGAGGAAATGGTATTGTCCGACATAAAATATGCTTGCATGAGTATAACAATTCTACGAAGCACGACAATGGGCAGTATAAAAACCACAATGCGGTTACCGCATCATCATTAAAATAGCAAGACATTCATTCCAGATAAATCAATATTACAAATGCAATGTCACTAATTAAGCTACTGTGCATTGCGTACTCACGTTTTCGTGCTACCATTCTAGCTTCAGAAACCAGTCCACGAATATGCAATGACTTATTACATATTCATGGATAAAACAAGGATTTAACCGATGATGTATAATTTCCATTGAAGTGTGTTCCGAAGTTCTGTGTCCAGTCTACCCATTCCGCATGGAGTTGTCGTGACGGATCCTAAAACCCCATTCGTCACCGTACACGTAATGCTGCCAACGAAAGTGTTGGAGTTAAAACTTAATTAAGGAATAATATTATATTGTCATTCGTATGCATAATATTTCATTTCCGTATAATATGTAATGCATGAGCATTATTTTGTAGTGTCGTGGATTCATTTCATGAATCAAGAAATTTACTGTTCGTATACTTTCTAATTTAGCAAAGCCATAAAAATGATATTTTTACTTTATGCTTTCCGTTAGTAGTGCAGCTAGCAAAGCAAAAGAATTGTGCTTCTGCATTCTAGAGTAGTAAATGTTATGACTGGAAAAGTCATGTAGGTAGGTAATTGTAATTTTTAAAAGGAACAAAGTTCCGTACTTGTTTCACACTTCATGTTTTGCCTTTGTCGGCACATTCTTTGCTGGTGGCTCAAGCCACAAATAGGTAGGTTAACTAGATCAAGCTAGTATTTAGACTTAAGCTCTTTTGTGTCGATGTACACTTGCTTCTAAATGCAGGTGCATACCTACGTAGATTAATAATATGCATTCAGGTACCTATGTAACAATCATTACTTCTTTCTCTAAAATATGTACCTACCTATACTTGATGAAGTTCAAAGATTTCCTATTTTTATAACTAAATTTTTGTCACATTCCGTTGTGTCAGCTTTATATATTTGCTTGCTTTAAGGAAATAAACTTACTCAATCTAGGGCGTTTGAATTGAACAGTCGTTTCATTTTCCACTGCGTAAAACCTGCACCATTTAGTAGATTTTCAATTCTCTACAAATGCAATGTTACTAATTAAGCTACTGTGCATTGCGTACTCACGTTTTCGTGGTACCATTCTAGCTTTAGAAACCAGTCCAGGAATATGCAATGACTTATTACATATTCGCGGATAAAGCAAGGATTTAACCGATGATGTATAATTTCCATTGAAGTGTGTTCCGAAATTCTGTGTCCAGTCTACCCATTCCGCATGGAGTTGTCGTGACCGATCCTAAAACCCCATTCGTCACCGTACAGGTAATGCTGCCAACGAAAGCCACCGATTTTCTCCGTAAATGCTTAAATCAGTCTTTTACGCGGCGTTCAATGTATTTTTTTAATTGGCGTAAACCTATTTGACAACATATAATAGTAGTTTCCCGTTTCAAATCGAATTGACAAACACTAGCTTGAGTACAACCAATTTTCAGACATTATGCATAGTCGAGTGAGGTGCTGACGTGCTAACTCAAGCTACGACATGCTCTCTACTTATGTACTACATTCGCTGACCGATGAATGCCAGTCTCCATTATGTACTTTGTGATGAAACGAATCTAATCGAATTAATGTTCATATCTCATCTCAGATTGCAAAAAAGGATGTACAAGAGGCTATTAATGAAACCGGTAATCGTTGCGTTCGATAATTATTCAAATCGTACGTGGAAGCGCTTACCAATGTCTTGGTGTCGTAACTTTTGCCAATGTCCCCACACACTACATGATGATACAACTTGTGAAACGTTATTGTTCGATTCCACAATGTGCCTGCTCAATTCCACAATCTCCCTTACCACCGGAAATGTCTTCTCTACATAACTGAGAGAAATTTTCAAAATATCCATTCTTCTTCAAAACCTCCCTTCTCTACAGCAATGTCCCTGATCCGTTTCATAATGTCCCTGATCCGTTTCATAATGTCCCTGATCCGTTTCATAATGTCCCTGATCCGTTTCATAATGTCCCTGATCCGTTTCATAATGTCCCTGATCCGTTTCATAATGTCCCTGATCCGTTTCATAATGTCCCTGATCCGTTTCATAATGTCCCTGATCCGTTTCATAATGTCCCTGATCCGTTTCGTAATGTCCCTGATCCGTTTCATAATGTCCCTGATCCGTTTCGTAATGTCCCTGATCCGTTTCATAATGTCCCTGATCCGTTTCATAATGTCCCTGATCCGTTTCATAATGTCCCTGATCCGTTTCATAATGTCCCTGATCCGTTTCATAATGTCCCTGATCCGTTTCATAATGTCCCTGATCCGTTTCATAATGTCCCTGATCCGTTTCATAATGTCCCTGATCCGTTTCATAATGTCCCTGATCCGTTTCATAATGTCCCTGATCCGTTTCATAATGTCCCTGATCCGTTTCATAATGTCCCTGATCCGTTTCATAATGTCCCTGATCCGTTTCATAATGTCCCTGATCCGTTTCATAATGTCCCTGATCCGTTTCATAATGTCCCTGATCCGTTTCATAATGTCCCTGATCCGTTTCATAATGTCCCTGATCCGTTTCATAATGTCCCTGATCCGTTTCATAATGTCCCTGATCCGTTTCATAATGTCCCTGATCCGTTTCATAATGTCCCTGATCCGTTTCATAATGTCCCTGATCCGTTTCATAATGTCCCTGATCCGTTTCATAATGTCCCTGATCCGTTTCATAATGTCCCTGCTCATTTTCACAATATACGATCTAATGACTTGACATAACAAGCACGTATGAAATGTGTAGCTTCGCGTTCAATATGGCTTCCATAAATGTCGACGTCAGATTGGGATTTTCAGAACAACTTAAAACGACAGGAATGTATTCCACGGGGCACCACTAACGCATTTTTGTTTCGTGCTCATTTGCTATATTACGTACAACGAATTTTGTTCCGTTTGGGAAATATTGCGAATATAAAAGAGACCCCGTAAAAAACTTAATCAATAATAATTTATATTTCTATATATATCTATTCCTTCATTTGTTAATTACCGATGCTCGCAGTAAGCCAACGTGTCAAATATCTGCGTGAGTGGACAATACTTTAGTCATTCTTCATTAAAATAGACACCTCGTATCTGTAAGCGTGTGTCGGGTGTCTTGTCAACTGTAAAAATGCTTTACTATCCTTATAAATGTTTGACAAATCTACGTCCGGATGGCCAACAGTTTCTATAAAAGTATCGTTGATTTTAATGCTGGCCTATAAAACTGCTTCAACTGAAAAGAAGAAAGATCTTCAGGGTAAATTATAAAGTTCGCACTTACACATGGTCTATTTAAAATTCGTTTTTGTAATGGTATTTCAAGCTTAGTCCTTCAATGTGCCTTGCTCTTAAGTTGACACGTTACCAAATTCATGAACGGGAACTGTGTGAAGTGTGATTCTATATTTTGTTGAGATGTATCTCTTTTACTCGTCACCCAGAAAGCTGTTGCTACGTTATTTGAAATAATCGAAAAACATTGCTAAATTGCAAATGTTACAGATTCCTAATCCATTTATCAACTATGAATACCACTTCGCACATAACATATATGCACCATGAAATCAGTGAAACGGTGTATGTAATTTGTCATTGCTTTGCGCAATGCAATTCCTACGTACAGAGATCACCACACATATGTTTAGACAATACTAATATTCTCACAAACTGATGGACATTTTACATATAACTTTGCGACTAACTACGTATTATATTTCACGTTAAGGGGCGATTGAATTTCAGCATAAGGTTAAGTAATATCACGCACTTATTCATCAAATTCATTGGTTAGTTAAGAATAGTATTTAATTGCGAACCGTCGGAATGGGTCCATTGTCCTTTCGTTTGACAAACACGGGAATATTTTCGAGTGTATAATGTATTCAGTGTAGTAGAAATCTGCGCCGCAATTTTCTTTCTTTTCTGAAGGTATACATTTTTTGATGCTGATGAGACTTGTATATGCACTTCAGGAGCAATTTCTGCAAATTTAATGATACGGATCCGGGGAAATCCCCCCAAATATCTCTCAAACGTTATCTCCACATCAAGCTGTGTTAGTCAAATGATTGAAAAATTCGTATTTGTAATTACTGCAATTTATTACATTGTTTGGATTAATATACCAGTCTCGCAAACAGGATAAGTTCAATGATTTGGCACACCTTTGAGAATGAACGATCATAAATGTGTATGCTTTTATGCCAGTCCGACACCAAGGTACAAGGTTGTTCATCTAATCGTAAGAAGCAAGGTTAGATTTATTTTTTTTGTTCCCCAAAATTCAATGCCATAGTTTTCCTGCTTGTTAGCTTTGCAACTAGTTTATCATAGCAAAGAACTACAGTGAAAACTTATGTATTCATCTTTACTGAACAAATGCGCTTGCCTAAATTAATGGCTCTGAAATTTAGAGCATTGCCATTTTGGACTCGACGTGTTACGCCTCTTCTGCTAATAGTTTTCTGTGTATCCATCGCTAACGGCGTTGACGGACTGGAAACGTCACGGGAAGAAGAGGACCTGAAAAATTTATTCCCATTCCGTGCGGATAAAAATGTTCAATATAACTCGACAGTTAACATTACGGAATTGGTATCGCTGTTCGCACGTCACAACTGCTATGTTCTCATTACAAACTACCAAAGCCGAGACATCCACGAATCTCTCAATGTCCCTAGTGTAATCAGGGATCTTGTGCCGCGAAAAGTATGGGTACCGCGTCACCTAGTACGCAGTTGGGTGATGAGAGATACAAATTATACACTGCTAATGGAACCCGGTGATGAGTACAGAGCCGAAAACCTGTTTGATTTTTCCAGGCATCTTTTCTTTATTGACGGAAGATACGTTCCAGATATGTTTCTACCAAAAGTAAATCGAATCCATTACATCTTGAACGTAAAACAGTGGAACTTTGAGATAGAAATTGGCGTGTCTCCACCCGAACCCATATACAACACATCATCGTTGTACACTGATGGGTTGGATTATCCTCGATATTGGCACTTCGCGTCTGAATATCCCGGTTCCGGTAACTGTCGACAGGGCGCCAACCATGTATTGTCAAACATTGCAAATTTCAACATATTGCTTGTGGAAAATGTGGAATTAAGTATTGCACAAATTTCATACTGGATCGAGCGATTTGCGCATAACTGCTTCCAGCACATCATCAACACTTACAACGTTTGGAATTATTCAAATTACATCCCACGGTACGTCCGCTGATAGGTTACGCTTTTACAATCGATGTGCTGAATGTAGCAGATATTCCAAAAACCTCACTCTGGCAATGCATTCTAAAACATATGCAGACGCTATATGGCTGAGTGTCCAAGAGCTATCTATCTAGGTTTCCGGGATAACTCGCAAAGGTTAAAATGGAAGTTCACCGATCAAGAAAATCACTTATATATCCAGTTTCCGAAAATCGCACGTACTTTAACATGGCATCTGGCGGAGACTATTCGCACTACATGAACGAAGCCCATAAAGTTCGAAATATGTCAATATGCACCCGGCAGGTGTCGAAGCTTTTCGGTACCCTGGTGCATTAACAACCCTGGTGCACGTTGGTACCCGTTCTAAATGCAGGTGCCCGTTCTAAATGCAGGTGCCCGTTCTAAATGCAGGTGCCCGTTCTAAATGCAGGTGCCCGTTCTAAATGCAGGTGCCCGTTCTAAATGCAGGTGCCCGTTCTAAATGCAGGTGCCCATTCTAAAGGCAGGTTCCCGTTCTAAATGCAGGTGGCCGTTCTAAATGCAGGTGGCCGTTCTAAATGCAGGTGGCCGTTCTAAATGCAGGTGGCCGTTCTAAATGCAGGTGGCCGTTCTAAATGCAGGTGGCCGTTCTAAATGCAGGTGGCCGTTCTAAATGCAGGTGTCCGTTCTAAAGGCAGGTTCCCGTTCTAAATGCAGGTGGCCGTTCTAAATGCAGGTGCCCCTTCTAAATGCAGGTGCCCGTTCTAAATGCAGGTGCCCCTTCTAAATGCAGGTGCCCCTTCTAAATGCAGGTGCCCCTTCTAAATGCAGGTGCCCGTTCACAAATTTCCGAAAATATGCTGGGCAGGGTTGATATTTTGATATTCTGGGAGGGTTCAATATACTGGAAAGGATCTATATGCTGGAAAGGGTCAATATGCTGGAAAGGGTCAATATGCTTGAAAGGGTCAATATACTGGAAAGGATCTATATGCTGGAAAGGGTCAATATGCTGGAAAGGGTCAATATGCTTGAAAGGGTCAATATGCTTGAAAGGGTCAATATGCTGGAAAGGGTCAATATGCTGGAAAGGGTCAATATGCTGGAAAGGGTCAATATGCTGGAAAGGGTCAATATGCTGGAAAGGGTCAATATGCTGGAAAGGGTCAATATGCTGGAAAGGGTCAATATGCTGGAAAGGGTCAATATGCTGGAAAGGGTCAATATGCTGGAAAGGGTCAATATGCTGGAAAGGGTCAATATGCTGGAAAGGGTCAATATGCTGGAAAGGGTCAATATGCTGGAAAGGGTCAATATGCTTGAAAGGGTCAATATGCTGGAAAGGGTCAATATGCTGGAAAGGGTCAATATGCTGGAAAGGGTCAATATGCTGGAAAGGGTCAATATGCTGGAAAGGGTCAATATGCTGGAAAGGGTCAATATGCTGGAAAGGGTCAATATGCTGGAAAGGGTCAATATGCTTGAAAGGGTCAATATGCTGGAAAGGGTCAATATGCTGGAAAGGGTCAATATGCTGGAAAGGGTCAATATGCTGGAAAGGGTCAATATGCTGGAAAGGGTCAATATGCTGGAAAGAGTCAATATGCTGGAAAGGGTCAATATGCTGGAAAGGGTCAATATTCTGGAAAGGGTCAATATGCTGGAAAGGGTCAATATGCTGGAAAGGGTCAATATGCTGGAAAGGGTCAATATGCTGGAAAGGGTCAATATGCTGGAAATGGTCAATATGCTGGAAAGGGTCAATATGCTGGAAAGGCTCAATATGCTGGAAAGGTTCACAATGCTGGAAAGGGTCAATATGCTGGAAAGGGTCAATATGCTGGAAAGGGTCAATATGCTGGAAAGGGTCAATATGCTGGAAAGGGTCAATATGCTGGAAAGGGTCAATATGCTGGAAAGGGTCAATATGCTGGAAAGGGTCAATATGCTGGAAAGGGTCAATATGCTGGAAAGGGTCAATATGCTGGAAAGGGTCAATATGCTGGAAAAGGTCAATATGCTGGAAAGGGTTAATAGACTTGGAGATGGTGATATGCTGGGAATTGGTCATATTTTGAGATCGCGGAAAATTCGTGAAGCTGGGTAGATGAAGCATTCTGGAATACGCAGCGGTGTAAAGAATAGCCAAGATCGAGGGCACGTTGAGACATGTATAAATTTAAGTTTTGCAAATTTTTGATTCCTACATTTTGCGAAGGATAACTCATTTTGCTAAGCGTCGCTAGCTGGCATACCCAGTTACGTTTATACAGCTACACGAGATATTGTCAGCCATATGACCCCAACATGTAGCCATCCACCAGTGATCGAAATAGTCCGTAGCAAACAGTCTGCGGACAATTATATTCATATTGAGACCATTGCATTTGTGACAGTATTGAAATTGGTATTTGCCAACTATACTAATACAATGGCAAAATTTGGAACGGAATGCGACAACGGTAATGTGTGAAAGAGGTCAAAAATTTCAACGCTTCCTGTACGCATAACAATGCATGTTATGGGATATCTGAGCAGATGGGTGCAACAGTAGTACGCGTTAATATTAGAAGAAAAGAGTACCAGCATAAGGTTTGTTAGCTGTGATGCGCTGCGATTAGAGTCACTTGCGTTTGGAGAGTTGATATCTGTATACGATTGGCAAACTTGGGCAGCACTTCTGGTTACGGTATCATTAGAATCAGTTGTATTGGCGCTACTCAAGTATTCATCATTTACAAGCTTAGCGGAGGTTGGCGAATATTTAATAGCAATTCTAATCGAGCAATCCGTTAATTTCAATTGGTTTGAAAGAAGGCGGTATTATCTCGTCGTTTTTGTGATCATGTCACTTGTACTGAGCAACGCGTATAAGAGCAAAAACATGTACAATATTTTGACTCCCAGAAAGCCAATACAAATGCAAACGTTTCGCCAGTTGATGGAGAATAACTTCACCACATACAGTCGTTATGGTGGAGGTGGTTAAGTTCAAAAGTTGTAGATGGATACGTAGGGCAGTTAGTTTTATCTGGCGCTAGCGATAGCATAAAAATAGTGAGTGCATACAAGCTAGTAGATATCTGGTCGGAAATGACATTGGTTGCAACAAGTGGAACGGCCATTAATGCTGGTCATGCGAAATGGTTGAATTATTACCGTCAGATAGCTAACTACACAATGTTGCATTCAAAAACGAAATACATATTTCCGAATGCATTAAGCATGGAACAACTAACCGGTGCGGCTGACCAACGTATCCTTGAGATGGAGGAGAAAATGTTGAAACAAGTAATTCAGACTTGCAATAAGGTAGCGTTGGCACTGCCAGAATACTTGCGTTACGCATTTGAATTACGAAAAAATTCATCACAGGTCCAGGTTGACATTGGAAAGGAATCGATAGGAAAATATTTTATGGGATTTTATTTCACCGGTATGGTTCCGCCGCACATCCAGCAAAAAATCATTTCCCCTCCGGCTACTGGGCTGTTCGAATGGTGGCGAAGGATGCTACGGCCATCGAACTTATTGTTAGGCGAAACTAAAAATGACGAATTGTCATCACCGAATATGGGTGGCCATATTATGCTTTTATTTTGGTCACTTTTCTTTGGTCATTTTCTTGGATGGGTCATAATTTTTGGCGAAGGTGCGAACGCAAATCAAATGTATATTTTGTGGGTGATGAAGTCATCACACAAAAAGCTGAAGTTATATTTGATGCACAAAGCTTTCAGGGTTTTAAATGTTGACGATTCGTGTGTCAGATCGGTTGGTGCATGTAGGTGTATGGATCCATTTGGAGTTCCATCTGACGGAAAATGACAACGCAACTATTAGGTGACCATTATGCACTTACCGCATGGTAGCTAAAATTCTTCGGAACGTTGTTTATGAGTGTATTCCAACATTGCCCATTGCACATACAGTATTATTTGCCGTCATAGCAGAGAAAGCATTGTCTCTCAGCTGCCGTTCTAAATATAAAATTGCAGTTGCAACTTAAATTGAATAAGGATAAAGTATATAACAGTTTCAAGTAGCACATTAGAAACACAAAAATATTTTATTGGTTGCTAGTATAATATATAAAATGTAATGCCGCAAAGTGTTTGCAGCAAGATGGTATGATTTCACTAAATTAAAAAAGGCAGGTAATTTTTCATCCATAATAATTCATCGAGTTATTGCTAATTTTTCGTACGATATTACATTGAAAAAAAATATTTTCTATGGCACAATGATTATTTTTTGTGGAATAGAAATTATTGGTATATTCAAATATTAATTATTTTTATGTGCACCAAAAATGATATTTTAGGGAAATTGTATTTTAATATTATATTATTATATTTAATATTCTATTGTGAACCCTGGCATGTACAATGAAGCTGTGAACAATTAGTTCACATACAATGATGATATGTATGCCTGCTGATGAACTAACATTGTCATGGCTTCCTACTGGTATACTCTCATGTACCTTGATTCCAGATTGACAGAATGGAATGCCCTTTCAGTTTACGTCCGCCAACCAACAAGTTGGTTATCGAAATGCCTCTTGAAGAATCAAGTGATCGTGTGGTTTTAACTAATTTTCGCCGTAACAACTGGTGCGATATTGAAATTTCTGAAGCTAATATAAAACGAGATTGGGGAAAAAAGGTGAGATTGCATTTGAAGAATAGTGAAACATGTCAATATTATTGTGCTTATGGGTCCACTTGCCCCGCAAAAATATCAAGCAAATCTCTTTCAAATGGCGTCACCACGTTCATGAAGAATTCTCATGACCATAAAAATAACCGTTCATTTGACAGACAGCGCGGTATAAAACTACTTGAGTCAAGCATCACAATCGTAATACAAAGCTTGCGGGAACAGTCAAAAATTAGTGCACGGTAATATTAAATTGATGTGCTGTAGTACTAGATCTAGTTCTAGTAGATATATTACAAAAGTAATTAAGCTTAATAATATGTATCTAAAAGTTGGTCTGAAAATATTCATAATCTGCACCTCCATTAAAATTGAGTAGATGTATATGGCACATTTACATTCATTGAGTGCAATTACATGAGATATAACTGCAATTATATTTGTACAGGCTAACCTTAAAACTCCTGATCGGAAATAAAGCTACTTTAAAGTTAACAATTCCGTAGTAAAGTGTTCTATTTGTCACTTACGAAAAGTTAAAACAGATTTCAGCACCACCGCTTGCAATCGCTAATAACAATATATATTAGGGAATACTTTGCTTTTTCTTAAATTTTGGTTACGAAACTTAATTTAAACAAAACGTACAACGATTATTTACTGAGGAGCAACAGATTGATCATCCTCTGTACGCAAAATGTTTGAAATACCAAGGATGTTCTCATTTCAAAGTAATTTGATGAACCAAATCTAACCTTCAAAACAGGACATGACCTGATGAACCTCTTGAAGTAGACTCTATGCGTTCGTTGAATACATGGCATTCTTCCACGAGTGTGTATTCTTGATTTTTGAGAATATCTGTGAAGACCGCCGGCATACCCATACACAATCAGAATCACACCCGTTGCCACAATCAAGCTGAGGCCTGCAAACATTTCAAGCGGCAGCAGAGTGTACGAACCTCCAGAGTGAATTTTTATTAAGTTAAAGCCCATTCCTATTTGATATATTCCGACACAACTCAGGCAGAGAAACAAGACTGTGCGCATGTTTTGGTTGTACATTTCCAACAAAATGTACAGGCTGCGGCAATCAGATACAAAAGTATCCATACGTGACTCCCAATCTATGTTTCCGTATACTTGGAACATTTGCTCGTGTTTCCTAAATTGTTAAAATTTTATATGAATACATATTTCAATCTTAGATATCAGTAATTTCGACAAGAACTTACATTTGAACAACTTGTGCACAGAACTTCAGAGACAGCAGACCAACAAGTATATCGTAAATGGTACGACATCCAGTTGTGGCAATCATGTTCCAGCATACATAGTTAAATACGAATGTAACAGTCCACATGAAGGCATACCACCTAGGCAGGCATATTGTTCCCGACAATTCACCACATTCTCCACAACTCATAAATAAATGCAGAATATTCAGGGGAGTCGTTGGAACTAACGTGGTTGCCAGGGCAACAAGTAAAGGCACGGTTGCTTGCGCATAGAATGTCCACACTAGAAAGAGAATTGCCATCCGCACGCTAACGGATGGTCGCAGTATTTGCAGACCTGAAACATAATTACGTAAGGTTTTAACTGAATTTAACATTGTCCCATAATTTCCATTGATATTAGGTTACCAATTTTATAACTGGTTTCCACCCGAATGAGATGGTTGAGAAATGCAACATATTCTTCTGGATATTTAGCGCGTACTCGGTATCGTTCAGCGGGAAGAGAACATGCACAAACCATCGCAACATAAAAACCAGTGGAAAGGGAAGATGTTGTTGACCTATCCGAATGGATTCGCAGCGCAACTATTTTCACAACTGCGGCAATCGCAACAAATGTCAACAAAAGAAAACGAACATAGAATCCATTCCTCGCATATTTGCCTCTGTTAACGGACACAAATCCATATTTGTTGGAGACAGTAAACAGATTCCCTGCAATCCAAGGTGAAAATTGATCGGGACGAATACATTTCGAGAGAAACTTATACGAGATAAGCATATTCCCCGACGAACTTTTTCTGGGACTCGTTGACTCTAAACGTGTGGATTAGCTATTAACGTCAATGTAAGCTTTATATTAGCTGCCTCAATTTGCAACATTGAATTCAACTAGATCAGCTTGAAGTTCACGTAGCTGTCAACCGATGCATATCTGCTGAATGTATGACCTACTATACAAAAATGTGTTTGCAATAATTTGCTGCATACTGTAACAGCTGGGACTGCCAGTGACAGCGACTTGGCGTGTTCCATCAAGCCTCTTACGGATTTCCGCCTGCGCTGACAACTAAACTAACAAAAGGAGCAAGACAGTATTTAGGGCCAGTATGTTTATTAACTACCGGGAGCATGAAATGCTTGAAAGGTAGTTATAGCGATTGATATGTCTGTGTGCCCGTACCCACTCTAACTTCCGTTCACGTTGATCGATTTGGATAAGATTTGGCATACATATACCTTCACCTATAAGGACGTTCCCTATTGATTTTCAGCCGGATACCTCATCATTGACCGGAAGTAGGGGGGTCGAAGTGGGGGATGCTGGGGTTGACCAAGGCGCGAAATTTTTTATTGTATAAATGGATAGAGGCGTTCATGAGGATCGTTTTTTGTCAAAGGACCATGGGTCAAATCGGCAAAATGGTGGCTGTGTGCGGGGTCGAAGTGGAGGGGTAACCAGGTGGTAATTTTTTGTCACAAGTCGTTTTAGATGTTCACTCATATAGTTTAACGGTCGAATACAAACCTAATTTGTGACTTGGGCATGTATCGATATTCCGGTAGTTATATATTAAAGATTACACCTTACTAGTTTTTTTGCACCAAGTTTGGATGCCATAACTTGTTGTGTTATGATTCTGACCGCACACGATATACAACCAAAATGTAAGACTGACGGCCAGATTGACACATACGTTGAGTGAGTGGTGCTTGCTACTTTAAAAATAAATTCTGCAATATGGCATCGTAGGTTGTTCAATCGCTTTGGTAATTCTTTAATTGTGTACTGAAAAAGTGTAAATACCGTTTGCAGACTGCATGACAACAAAACATGATAACTGCGTTTCCACGAAAATGTGATAGTATCGATTATATGAGCGACACTAATATTTTAGTTTCGATGGTATTTTGAGGCTTCAATGCAGTGTTATATTGATGGATATTAGGTATTTTAATTTTAATTACGTTGAAGTAGGTTCGAATGCGGGCATCCTCTACAAGTTTTTAAACTGTTCTCCCAAAGTTTACTAGCATATACAGTATATATAATTTTCACAAGTCCTTCTCATATTTCATTTTTGCATGAATTTCCTAATCGACAAAAAAATACCTAATAATTTTGAGTAGATAAACATGGAGCAAAATTGTCTTCATCGGTTTTACGGATACATTTATTTAAACTCCTTTCAAAATGTTACTGATATTTTGTAAATACAAACATGACTTCACCCAGCGCTAATATTTTCAAACTGACAGTAGCGGAAGAAATTATGCTGCAAACATACAAAACGTGTGCCTTGGCAATATATGTTTGTATTACAGAAGCAATTGAGAATGTGAGGAGTAACTTAGGCGAAACGATTTAAATTTCCTTCCATTCCATTAGCTTGTTTATTGGATACGTCCTTAGGATCTACAAAATTACTTTCGTTTCGTTACACACTAGGTTTCCTTTGATACACGCACTTTGAACGCTTACACAATTCATGGTGTAAGAATGTCCAGGAATGTGCCAACCGCAACCTTTATTCCCGAGCATGAATTATAAAATCGCCGCCTCCGTTTGCAATACAAACTATTGATACATGTCTTCTTGCGAATGGATACTAAAACATTTTCGGATGCTGTCTTCAGTTGCGATTCATCCCGTTCAAAAAATGTCAATCGATTTTGACGCTAGAGGACACGCAGACGGACGGACAAACAGACTGACAGATACAAATGATAACGTATATCAAGATGATATATAGCGGTCTATTTTAACCCTTATCCAACTCATGCATTTGTGGCACCATCACGCCAAGAGTTTATCCAATTTACACACATGTGATGAACAAAATTAGCAGCTTTCCATTACCTCTTAGATGACAAATTTCTGACTAATTTCGAGAATGTGGAATTTTATTTTTTCGTGCATTTATACTGTAAACAATATAATCATACATATTCTTTTATTAACTACCGGAAGCATGAAATGCTTATATAGGTAGTTATTGCGATTGGTCTGTCTGTGTGTCGTTGTGTCTGTTAATATGTGTGTCTGAAAACACTATAACTTCCTCCATGTTGACCGATTTGGTCCAAACTTGGCATAGAGGTACCTCAGGTCATTCAACAATTAGGTATTGATTTTGGGGTTCCAGGCCCCACCCCCGGGGGAATGGTGGGGGGTAAGGTCCCCCATGCTTCTTTATGGGCAAAAATACTTTATTCGCTTATCTGATAGAGAATTCTAAGCTGATCATTTTGACACCATGAACTCGACCAACTGTCGGAGTGGTGGCTCCATAACCCTCACGGGTCACAGGGTCACAAAAGGGTCAAAATATATTATTTCGAAAATTGATCGAAAAATTCAAGAGTAGTGTTTGGGAACGTGAATGAGGTGTCAAATCTCTCAATTTCACACACAACACGCTTCCGGTAGTTTTTTAATTCGGGTTTACACCCGTCCTAGTTTTTTATCTGGAATTGTTTGTCACATCGATGGTCAGCTAGTCGATTATTCACGAAGTATCCTCAGTGCAATCACTATTACACTTAGGGGTTACAGAAACCATAAGAGCATAGTTATATCCACAAGAAACCACATAGGAAACTACATTCATTAACCTAAATAAAGTATTTATGCTTCCTTAGCAAAGATATCAATGTGAGGATACAAATGAATCACTTAATATTTCCCACATTAATATGGTGACACGGATATTTAACCTGGACCATGGGAACTATTGGCGACCTGAAGGTTAACGCTTGACCGAACTAAATTTCTCAACATAAGACAATTGTCTGATTTCCACTTGGCCTACTTCAGAACAATATTAAAATTGACAGAAACCAGTATGCTCATGGTGACATTATTTATAATTGCCAATATCATTAGCACTGTGGATCGCTTAATTGGATAAAAAGACCCCACCTTAACAGTTATGGGTACACAACTGGCAATTTGCCTTTTTATCGTCTTATACCTAAATCCTCTTCCATTGTAATTACCCGTCATCTTCAGCAACGATCCAGTCATCTCCCTTTCGACAATACAATGACTCTCATAACGAATTCCCCCACACACAACACTGATCGTTAGTAAAATAGCCATGGCGACAACGATGCAGTACAAACTCATTCCAATTAAAAGGACGTTGTGCAACACAAATAATTTAACCAGCACAACGACTGCCGAAACAACCGCAAAAACTGCTAAAGGCTTAAACCACGTGAGGAACCACGTCCCGATTGATCGATTGTATAAATCCGTTAACAACCGTAGCGATGCGTATGTTCGGAAAAGCATATTCCAATCTTCCGCTGACATGTGGTTCCGGCAGGCAACACGGCGTCTAAACAATGATATTTTTTCTATAAATTCGTTTACTTTTGTATGCACTTATATCTTGTTATTTACTTACCTAAGCTGGATAATTGTTATCGTAACGGTTTGGAAATACAATAGATGAATGTATATCATCATTATAAGCGACCACCACTGTGTGCTTGCCCACCAGATTCCCTCATAAAATCCAGCGACCGCTAGAGCAATAATTCTTACGGTCCTACTCTCAGAAGCGTAAAATCCCCGCATCAAATGTGTGCTCAGATTCCAGTCTTCTTTAGCGTTGTAAAAGAATATTGGTAATATGACCAGATAATTTTGAAACAAGTATGAACCGCAGAACATTGAGGTGAACAATAGACGTATTTTTCTTGCTTTTTCGAACTCCTTTTTCATTTTAGGATACTCTGAAGAGGAGAATGAAATTAACAAATTTTTTAGAATATCGCAGAAACAAATAGGTTGTTTGATTACTTACTTTGTTCGAGTTGTTGAGATAAGTCGATTGTCTGGTTAACGAGCTGAACAATTTCACTAGTCTTACCAGGTACCCAAAATGTCCAGCAGAAGGCCGAGCATCCGACCGAGACAAACAACCAAAAGCTGTGATATGATAACTGAAAATATAAATTGTTGTGTAGATAGTACGCTGCGTTTGTATACAGGGTAACTCCAATGTTGATGAATGTTGCCAGTCGAACTAACTGGAGAGCAGTTGAAGTAGAAAGTATTTTGTTTGCTGAAGGTAGTTTGTGAAGATATGAATCACCATTTTTGTCCCAAACAAAGGAAACCTTTTCGAATGAGATCTTGTTGAAGAAAGAAAAGAATGTTCTGACAGCAATCAACAGGATTTGATTTAAACCCATCTTGTAATATGAATGTTAAAATGTCAACTTTTTCTCAAATACAATTGCTCAGTGTAAGATCAGAAGTGGAACAGCTTTGCGATATTGTGCCAATACTCTCATTGGGACGACAAGCGGCTCTCAATTTATCTTCTTCCTTCCTAGCTCTTGTTAGCGAGTCATTATTTTTTGTCGTAAAAGAACTTACAGTGAACCACTTTTATTGGAAATGCTATTAATGGTGAGTTATTACGGATACTAAATCCCTGAGTAATGTGGTCTTCTCATAATGTCAAAGTTTAATGTTAATGACAGGAATAAAGCGAAAAAGTAATCATTGAACGCCTACACGAAATTCGTAAAAACGATAGAAAAGATCGATAACGAATAATACGTAAACAATGATCGGGAAGTGTATGATATGTCAGCATCAGTATGTGTCACCTCAACCGAATTCTATACCTAATTATAAGGGACAGATTGTGGATTTCTACAAACCAACAACTCACAAGTTCAAGACAAGGAGCAATCACTCCTCTCTGTCGACGCTGACACCCTCATTGTAATACGAATTCAGTGCTGTCCAGGATGTAATTCATCCTCATGTATTTTAAAAATTGAATACATACCTGATTCTGCTTCGGGGTAAAATAATTGCAAAAATATTACAGACGTACTATTTGGCTAGCCACAGAATGTCACATTCACATGTAGCACGTGCTTTGTTTTACACAGATGTCAACTTTTTCCCAATCACTATGCTCAGTTTTATTTACAATCTGGTAGTTAATGGCAACGGATAAAACTGTAGAAAGTGTGACAGATGCACCACCGTTTAGTTACTTGTACGTTCTCCGAAGTCAAAAGATGTTTGAATTGTGTTTTCTGTTTGAGAAAATAAGCAAATAAAACTCAGGATTATTTTCAGGAAAACACTTTTAACATGGAGAAGATGGATTCAGGCAGCCAACGCCATTGCATACTACGATCATTATGTAATTAGTATGCAAAAATTTATTGTTTCCCACCATTTTCTGCACTTATCTATGTTGGAGGTTAATCAAGCTGTACACACTTCAACAGATGGTCCGTACCGAACGTCGAAGTCAACGTCCGCTGAATTATGAGCTTTGGTATATTAAATAGCTTTATAAAACAAATATTAAACACCATCAAATATTATAACAGAATATGTACATTAGTGTTGCAGATCAATGGAGCAAATATGACACTGAAAAATTACTGGATGTCAGAAATCGTATGCATAGATTCTTAGTCTCAACTTTCTTTTGTTCTATGACATTTTATTTTTGGGTATGATATGATAATTTCGTGATGCCAGCAAATGCAAATAGACTGCTAACGCGGGCGAATTTTAAGCAATGTCCAATTATAATTGGACCGCATTTGTCAGTATTCTATCGGTACGGTTTCATTTTCCAAAATAGCAATTACATTTAAAAACAGTCGAATTACCTAGACAAACACATAATATCTTCTGCACATTTACTCCTCTCAAATTTTTAAATGTGAATTCCAAATATGTGTATGGTAATACTAGCAAATGAAATACCATGTTGAACTCGCTCTCACACGTCAATGAAACTTTTTTGATACTCTATGACTTGTTAAAACTATTTGGTATTTATTTACACAACTGATGGCTACGAGTATACAACGTACATGAGTAGGTCAATATTACGCTGGCAAATACGAACAAAGGTGAACATGGACACATTTTTTACTGTTATGCACGAACAAAGCTTTCATTTATAGCGTCAATCATTTCCAGCGGTTGTTAGTAGTGGATAAGGAAACTGACTGGAAAATGTTGAAAACGTCCGATAGCTCGAATCCTACTTTAATATGTATTTAGTCGCATGCCAATCTTTGTCCTTTTCTCTTATTATTAATACATATTGTTTTCAGAGACCACACAAATAAATACATTCCTTAATGCTTCATATTACTCAGCATCAAGCAAAATTATAAGTTTATGAAAATAAATTATTATCTGTATTTATGTGTTCACCGTATCGTAATTAAATGATATAAGCATTCTTATTTCGACTTGGAATAATTTCACCATTACAGGCATTGTAGAATATTCATCGTTAGTCGGGTTGGTTGGACTCGAAGATTGTTTCAAGTGTGATGGCGTAGTTATTTAATTTGCTTCCACAACAGATGTGTATTACCTAAATGAACTAAATAGCTTGAAATTGTTACATACGTTGTGTAATATTTGAAATGTGTTTCAAACAATATCAGAATTACAATGGCATCAAGTCGGCATGAACCGTCTAAACAATAAAAAAGGTTTTTCTTTAAAACGTCATAGTGAATATCAAATCAGGCATCTCACAGCGCCGCTGGAGGTTTGACAAGTAGGAACAAAGCAAGAAACTTTATGATATTTTCAGTTGCATGTTTGCGTGCACGGATGACGTTAGTAAACGGAATGGTTTTTTTCTCTGGTCTTATGATTTTCACGGTGTAGGAAAGGATGTCCTTACATTTCAAAACTAGCCTCTGTCCTAAGATAACACGTTTTTGCTTTCTTTCATTGCTTCATTCACATTAATTCCGAAATTGTAATTTCGAAATTCGAAATATGAGACGACGAAATGTAATACGTGCCAGGGAAGATGTTGAGCTGTCTATACCGGCGTATGTAGACAGTCAACTGTGTTCGATTGAGCAATTTCGTACTTTTACCAGCAGAGCCCAGCAGCAGCACGCCTTGGAACCATTACAGGAGCCAATTCCACTTCCTTCAGTTTATTATGTCAACGAGGAGACTCCCAATACGGTACTACAAGAATTCCTTCCTGACACCCAACCACCCGTCGTTGAAGGTACAGATCCTTGTTTTCCTCTTCTGAATATAGTAACATATATTAACTCATCTGTTAGTCAGCAATCGCCCGCTGAATATCAACAACCACAGAATAATAATGATGTCGGCAAACGTCCTGGTTCATGCCCAGCAACCTACGCACGCCAGCCGGTACTTCCATCGAGTTCACGGCGTCCAAGTACACATCATGCCATAAAATCCACCACAACTTTCTCCAATAACAGCTTTCTCACAACATCGGCACATAGGGCTGAAGAGCCGACATCAAGCGGACATGTTAACGAAGCGTTCACTCTGGACGAAGGCAACATTTTCTTACCCAGGCCAGCATTAGTCCCGATTATAAGTGCTCCGCCTTCCCCTGCCACAGCTCACCCCACTGCATCAGTGATTTGTCGGCATCAGCCTTCCGACAATATTAATAGAAGCAGACCTGCAACCACAGATACTTCCCACTCTAATCCTTTATTACAACTCCCTTCACCTCCCTCTTTCCCACTTTCATCTGCTCCAAACATTTCTCCGTTTGGTTCGCATAGTTCTTCATGTCGCAACAGTTACCGACCTGATCAAAGCCAATTGACTCGACATGACAGTTGTGCTTCCATCTGCAGAAGTTTTCAATCAGATGGTGAGATGGAGTGAATAACATATTTGTTGCTAGTATAATAAATTATTATAAGTGAAATTTTTGTTATACTCCATTACAGATCATTCTCCAGAGGAATACATTATGATCGAGATTCCTGAAAATGAACCTCCGAACCCGGGAATACCACGGTATGTTCAGGCGTTTTTTGTTTACCTGTACGTCACCGGCCAGAGCTGTTTCATACATAATGGCAGCCAAAGAGAGGAAATGACAGCAAAGGAACGCACCATTTACACTGTGCAAAAGGTAAGCTGCCGCAGTCTCTTATGCATTTTCAAAGTTAAAAGAATAATCAGCGACAAGTATAAAATTCTTGTAATCACAAGGCATACTTTTTCATTAAAAAAGTATTTTACTTAATTGGCAAAGCACTGCAATAAGCATTACTAGATTTATAAATAGGAAATGTTTACTTTCACTCAATTTTCTTTCATGAAAGAGAAGAGGTAATGATCAGTCAATGATAAAGGCCACTAACTCATGCTTTGATGTAATTATTAATAATTATTAATTTTTGCATTTCGGCGTTAAACTTTACAGTTAGTATGTTACAACTCTTTCTCCAAGTGTGTTGAATGCAATGACTTTATAGACATTTATAAATGTTTGAACATCGTGATTGTTATGTACATCCCGAGACAGCCCATTTAATCGATTTTTTACTTGATATATTGTTTAACTTAGTAATTAGTAATGTCTCAAACGAAAAGAAGCAATCAAATGTTTAAATAAACAACTGTGACCAGCCGTTGCTAGATGAATGGCGACCAGATATGCTTGGAGCGTAGCACGCATTGACACGTTTACGATACAAATGTGTATATGAACGAGTTCAACGTCAAAGACAGTGTAGCTCAATCTTATTGATTAATTATTTAAAGGCATCAAACTGAGCGAACTAGAATGAAGTTTTTTGCTCGCGTACCGCCGTCGTGGTCGCAGTTTCATTTACATGCCATAATTTGTGCTAGGTATTTCGATATGTATGAGCAACAGAGCGTATGATCTTATCACTTTTTATAAAACAAGAAAAACTTGCCATTTATGTTCGGAACGACAAGAAAAGAAACAAAACATATACAAAGCGTAGAAGCCGTTTTGACATTTGGTTATTTTCTCGCGTTTCACTTTCATAGAGTATCGTAATAATAAGTAAAAGTACGCATAGATTTGGTAGTAAGATACAGGTCACAATTAAGGAGCAAAGAAGTGCAATTTTACATGCACCATGAAGTTACGTGCAATTATGTACACATTTTGTACTCATTATAGAATATGTAAGTATACCGTCAAATGTTTCGAATAGATTTAAGTACATGGTGTAAGTATAATACGGCATGGAAATGAAAATCATTTCCCGGAAATGCATCGTTTCATACAGTAAACTATTAATTTGGTTATGGACAAACAAGATTAAAAAGTTAACCGCTTATCCGCAATTTAACAGATTAGTTAATGTTTGCTTGGGGTGCACAATCGGGCTCTATTGATTACATGGAGACAAAATAATATTGCAGTATAAAACCTGTCAAATATTAGAACGGCAAGTTTCAACGATTTCTAGTGTTTGAAGAAAATTGTTTGAAGCGATTACAACACATCAGTAAATTTCCTGATTTTCCATTCACGAATAACAGAATTGTTGGCTTTGAGTCTCGTACACTAAAAAATGGGAAGGATACAAAATCCGCTTTGCTATCATGCAGGTTTCATAATGACGTATTTTTTATGTGCAAGCCCTTAAATTAGCATAGCATTTCTAAACTACGGGCTGTGGTACAATTATGATAGAAGGAAAAACTGTTTAAGCGGCATGAACACAATTTTCTACGTCACTTGCATCCGAGGTTTCCGTTTCTGTCACCGAATACAAAATTATAAACCAAATCGTATTTTAAAGAACAATTTCTTCCATTTCAGTGGCTACAGTGGAAGTTTACCACAAGAAAATGGCTACAAGAAACTAACAAAGAGGGAGTTTACTAGAAAGAGCCATTATATTCAGAACAAGTTGCAGGTTCTTTGCAGGAATAAAATCACAGATAGTGATTACAACCATTGTATAAATCTAAGGCTTTTTGCAAAGGGAAAGTGTAAGGTTTGCATAAAAGTGTCATAATGTGACTTTATCCGTTTATTTTCTTTTCTGCCATCAATGACAAAATACGTACTTCATAATTCGATGTCTGAAAATGTACGATTTTGCCCTAATTCAAAAAAGTCAAGAAATTTGCATGTTTTCACATACGATTTTGGGAGTCTCCCAGTTTTATAGGCTTTGAGATGACAGAAAAAATGAGGCAACATAATAATAACATAACACCATCCAGCATTTGAGAGCAAGCCAGCTTGGAGAGAGCCTAACGGTTCTCGCTAGACGTGCAATGTTAAGCAGCGCTAGCATGGGTCCGATGAGTGACCGCCAAGCTGCTTGACAACACTACTCGGTTCGGTGTCTACCAAACGGGTCCGCGAAGATTGCGGATTGAAAATTGCGGAAACGAAAACTGCGGACCGAAGATTGCGGATACGAAAACTGCGGATACGAAAATTGCGGACCACGACGATTGCGGACTCCGGCGATTGCGGACTACGAAAATGAACCTAGTCAGTACTAATCATTGTATAATGATAACAATTGACTACTTTGTTCTTAATGATTGTATGTATAGATATCAACTTAACAATGAGTTGTACCTGGAAAAGGGAGTATTCATCCACTTACTCTCATAGTAACTTCTTACTTTCTTACTCGGATCTACTTATATATCATCGTCACCACACAATTATACTCACCCAGCAGCAGCACAGTTTTGACATCAACAATTTCAACAGTGTTTGTGATCGTATTAAATTCAAAATGGTACGAAAATGGCAATGAGCATTTTCAATGTATACAAATGATAATCAACACAACTACACATCATCGTTCAGTAAAATCCAGAGGGATATTTATGTACGCACTACAAGGTTTATTATAATACACTACCTAAATCACTGATTTATGCTGACAAATGTATGCCATTTTGAATACTAGGCAAACACGGTTGAAGTTATTGATGTCAAAACTGTGCTGCTGCTGTATGAGTATAGTTGTGTGGTGACGATGATATATAAGTAGATACGTGTAAGTAAGAAAGTAAGAAGGTACTATGAGAGTAAGTGGATGAATACTCCCTTTTCCAGGTATAACCCATTGTTAAGTTAATATCTATACACACAATCATTAAGAACAAAGTAGTCAATTGTTATCATTATACAAATATTAGTGCTGACTAGGTTAATTTTTGTATCCGCCATTTTCGTAGTCCGCAATCTTCGGTCCACAGTTTTCGTTTCCGTAATTTTCAATCTGCAATCTTCGTGCCTCCGGAGGCAGATCCAACATCATCCTTAACAGGGGGTTAAGAGGATCATCGTCAGATGGCACATGCTCTCAGCCAAAGAATATATTGAGAGTAGGAAGGTCCTCCTCAGGAAGAACATGAGCCTGTTGGCAAGTGATTGAGGCTACGACAATAAAATGCTGTTTTATTTTTACACCATCAAATAATTAATAAGTGGAGCCAGATCGAGACCCAACTGCTGTAAGGAGGGAATTTGTTAAAATATGGTTAGACAGCATTTGAAACAGTTGTTTACGATCGAGTGAAAGCAGCTGGATAAATGTATTCATTGATGATTAATCCAACAGAACGCATACATGAGGCCAACAAGACGGCTGCCATATCACTCACCTGGTTTTTGCAAGTATAATATGTTGTGTTATTATGGATTTCCTTTTCCTTTCAGGCTACATTCTGGATCATTACCACATTAGGAATATACCACTCATATCGACTGTGTAACTGCAATTTAGAACAAGTGAAAAACATGTCAGGATCAATGTAGCACAAGTGCAGATCATGTAGATCTCAATATGAATCAAGTGAATTTTGGGGCATATTGAGATTTCCACACTATCTGACGGACAATAAAATTCCCTTCAAGATGATACCCCACACACCCAATTCGAAATTTGTATAACAATAAAAAATGGCTTTTCATTTCTTCATGACATCACAAAAATTAATTTAATTTAATGATTAATTAATAAACACATGGTCTAATAATAAACTGCATGTGCGTTCGATAGCATTTAAAAATAAATGGCTCAGTATGTACGTATTGAAAGGGCATATTTGATAGATGTCTTAGTTATAGGCATATCGTGGTAGATGTACATATTTTGTAGCAGAAAATCTGAAGAGGCTGTTCATGAGAGTTGTGACTAAAGCGAGGCAGTGAAAAAGTCTAAGATAAACAGATAAGTAGGGTACACAATAATGAAGAGATCCTTTGGTTGAGGGGCTGAAACTCTATACACTAGTTAGTATTATGGAAGTGGGAGAGCAAAGCTCTCGCCCTCAGGGAATCACATAACAATTTCAATGGAGAGACGAGGCGTGCTTGCTTTGGCCCACCGGACCAAACTACCGATAAGAGGTAGCCATCTTGCCACTTTTCCCTCAGTGTGATTTCTGTCGTTGTCTTGGAACGAGGTTCCTTCTCTCTTCTCCGGCGTAGTACAGCGTAGTAAAGCGTATCAAGGCGTATTATAGCGTAAGTTTTCTTAACAATACATTTTAATTTTTGGAACATTATGATGAAGAATCGAGAAATTTCATATAGGGAGTTTGATTTTACTACATCATTTTAAAAAAGTTCTAAATCTGTGTTTTAGGTAATTTTAGCGAGTCGTGTCTGTCTAATTGCCAGTTGTCGGGTAAATTGGGGTTTGTATCCCTTCTGTGTGGGGTAAGCAATTAAATTTAAATGTGACAAAATGCATAGTTTCATTGTCCCAAGATGTTGTGGTTGATAACGCGGAAAAAGACAGTTAAAAAGAACAATTTTAATGATTAATGCGTAATGATCCATAGGAATTCCCACTGCCGTGTAGACGACCAGTCACCCGTATCCCGTTTTATCCTGATATAGAACGGTTAGTCAATTAAGTAAGGTAATAAATTGTGCAGTTAATTAAGCATTTATAAAAGGATATTCTCTAGGTCCAGGTCAGTCAAAATTATTAATGGAAAGGTAATTAAATATATTGCAGGAAAGGCAGATCAGTTAGTCTTGCCAGGCTCCTCCTTCCCGTCTAGTTTGTCTTCTTTTGTGTCTCCTAAGTGGTGGTTAGTAAAGCATCTTATATTAGTTAACCGAAGCCATATAAGTTATATTTGATAAAGGCAGGAAAATTGTTGAGTGTGTAATTTTATGGTTTGGTTGCAGCTCATTTAACACCGTTCATTGTCACCGGTCATTTACCACCGTACTCAAAAGCCAAACTCGCTCCACCAGCGAGAGTTCCTGTCTGTCGCCACCTCCTCCACCTTTATCTCAACCACCTCGTCACTTGGGTTATCCTGCTAATCTTTCCAACACGCTAGTTAAGGTGAATAGAGTAAGTTTAAATAATAATTAAAGCAATTTTGTTATAGCTCGAAGAGCTGTCGGGATTACCCTCCCTCCAGTTCTAGAGTTGAGGTTCACGTACCCACCGTACCGTATCGGTCCCTACCAGGTCCCATACACCTTTCCGGTGGTTTTAAGATACCGTTGTAGCATTTATATTGGTTAATTACCAAGATAGGCGTTTTAAACTAGGTATCTCAGTTTACCCCAATAATGGGAATATATTAACTAATAATTTGTAAAATCGTAAATTTAAGTTAAAACTGCTGCTTTTGATAGTGGATAAGAATAGTAAAAGTGCTAATCAATTTCTAGTTTCGATAAAGATAATTTTAGTTCAATTTTATCCCGTTCTGTTCTAAATAGTCGTTGCTAAATGTAAATAAATACATATTTTCATTCCAGTTTAAACCTAAACTATTGTGTAAAGTGCTGTGTTAATTGCAAGGAATTCTAAATCATACTTCAATTCTAAATGCTTTCATAATTATTTGGTCGTTGTCCGATGTTAATTGCGTTTTGTCAGAAGACGGAGCGGGATGTTTCTCTTTTGTTCATAAAATTCCTTAAAAAGTTATCAAATTAAAGGCTACACAGAATCATCCCTGACAGTATTCCGGTACATGATAAGATAATACGAAATTCGAATAGAATAAACACTGTTCATTCTTCGCGTGCTGTTCGTTCATCGTAGTTTCGGGAACATATTTGTAACTGTGAGATGGGTCCCGGAAAAGCATATTTACCGTTTCATGCTATTGGTACTTCATTTTTTGCAAATACTGAAGACAACGCAAAGTCAAAAAGGAATGACAAGATGATGATGACTATGATAAACATTATTGTTTTTTACATTTTGCAACAAGTATTGCCTTTCTGGTTTTATGCAAAATTGTGGCTGGCAAATATCAGCCTCTACTAACGACGGATACACTTTAAGTGTAGTTCATATTTCCATACATAAACGTTTCGCATATCAAATTAAAGAAGCGACACTTGGTGGACTATCCAATTTCTCCATGTTTTTGTATACCTATTGAGCAGAGTGAAATGATCATGGAACAGACTGCATACGAGATTCTATTGTAGATCTTCATACACAAAACGCTTCTTCTTTCTCTTCCAGTCCATTACTAAATTGAAACTCAACACAAGTTTCATAAAGTGAGTCACAATTAATTTATTGATTCCATCCCACGCAAGTCAAAAGGAATGTATTCCTTTGTGCAAGCTTTTAAGCTAGGATTCCTCAAGGGATTAGAGTGTGATTTGGAGTAATGAGTAGTGTGGAATCTATATTCCACTTTATAATACGAGTAGGGTCTATAGTTTTACTCATATTCAGTAATCGTCCAGGTGTAATTTTTAGTTCCTGATAGGAAATTTCAGTGATTTCTTTCTTTCGTGCAAGCGATTTTTCTACTTAGTAAATAATTCTTTATACATGAAATGTGTTCTTTGGCACGGGCAACGAAAATTATTATATTTACAGCGAAATATTTACAATACACCTTAAGCACTCAAACTAATGTATTTGTAATTCAATTTTTTTCAGGACAAGGATGTAAAGGAAACACTAAAATGGATATGGTTTTGGTTCTACTCCAATTTGATCATATTCATTTTGAGAATGTTTTTGTTTAATTGGATGGAACCCGGCATTCTCGGACTGGAAATGTTTAATCGTTTTCTTTCTCTCACTCTTGTTCGGGTTTTTATTGAGCAGCCTGGAAACATTACATCCCTTTTCGGCTCCGATCGGTACTAATACAAACACAGACATCATTGCCGGTCACGCCGTATGAAAGAAGAATTATTTTGATCTCATTTGTAATCAGCAGTAAAATATAACCGACTCACGATGTGAATATGTCGCCATGTAGTAAGATAAATGCAAACATAATTAGCCTGGAAGCATTACGGGTAATAAACGAAACAAAGATTTTAAATGAACGGATCGCATTGCAAAGTTTCTTACAAGTAATCAACATGAACACAAAGAGCAAGAAAAAGCTCTTTCCGAATTCTTGCCATAAAATTTGAAACGATTGAAAAGCAAATGGCTAGTTATTTACATACGCTAGTTCATGCGAATTAGAAATTTAATTTAGCATGTCTAAAGCGTGATTTGGTATGCATCTTGTGCTTTATGCATTCCTGTTTAATCCTAAATATCTGCAAAATATTCTTTGTTGTTTAAATAAAAAGTTGTAATTGGGTATTGAACATTTTCATGAACTGTTCATACATCATTTATCGTATTAACGGCTTACAGACTTTTCACTCATGCTTTCCTTTGTACTGCAACATAGGTAAATATGTGTACACTGCTAAACACAACTTGCGCTTTCCTTCCATTATTTATCTCTGTTTCATTTTGGTTGCCAGAATTCAGGCATCGGTGCTAATTTTTAATTCGGTTGGCATGCTATCTATTATTTCCGTCGAGCGAAATGTTACTAGGTAATTGTTTGCATGACCAACTTAATTATACCAATGTCATTATATGTTTCTCTGTAACTTGTTGCATTGCGGAATTCATTAAGATACTAGGAATATTTTGCGCGAAAACATTGCAATCTTCCAACTGGAGGAGACTATTGCAAGGTTGGCATGAAATGTCTATATCGTGCTTAAAAATATGTTACAATGGACACTAGAATATTTAAAAAAGATGTACGGGTTGCAGAATGGAAGTCTGCTTTATACAGTTTAAAACGGTGGCATAATAAGTGCACTTATGCGGTAGAATCATTCATTTTCATTTTATGTTCGAATTGGGGTAGCAAAATGTTAACTGCTACCACCGGAATAAACATCAAAGCGTATGATATATAGAACAACAACGCGTGAAGAAACGCAGATTTTCTAATGCGACTGGTAGGATCAAACTTTGTTGTCAATAGCGTGGTACGAATTAAAGTGTCTGTACATGTAAGCAAATGCGATTTGAATTTGTAATTTGAATAAAATCTATACTTGTGGGACTATGGACGTAATAAATACGCATCCATTTGTATAACTTCAAACAACATTTCTAAATTATTTAACATATATCATAGTAGGACTAGTGCTTATTGAAGATGTTGAAATTAGTCTTTTTATAATGGCCCGAACTTACATGGCTTTTGCGAGGCGGAATATTCTGGTAATTCATATTCATTCATTCTGGTAATATAGGTTTAATATTCCACGTGCCACATTAATTTCCTGTTGTTCAAGTTCCTCCAGCACTTTCCCTGCTTGAATGATCTATCGATTTCACAAAATTGTATATGCTGCTTATGTTGTTCGGAGGACAGTATTCTTATCGATGAGTCGCACTTAGGTCCCCACAACGGCAGTATATACCTACAATAGCTTTAAATATCGGAGCGTCAACAAACTATACCACATTCAGACAGTTCATCTTAAGATTTGACATCGTTGCCAAATTTCGTACTGCAAAAATGCTGAATATTGCAAAATATTTCGTTGGATATTATTTTTCGGCCCTATATCTTCACATCAACCTCAGCCAACTCTTTAAAATGGCATCCTCTTTCCAGCTGAAGTTTGTAAGTCTGGAATACTTTTGCAATCATCCCAACTCATTGACAGATAAGCCGGTTAAATTTGACGACCGTCTAACAGGTACTTGTATAGAGTTACGCAAACAACCAGCGGCTACCACTACCTCATCAACTGTAGAAAAGTATGTAAATATATTTGGTGAGAAGTTCTGTTTAACGCTTGTCGACAATTACAATGGACTAAACATAGAAAACAAACTAAAATATCCTATTCTACTCAGACGACTCCAAACTGGTGTTTATCTAAAGAGAAGACCAAAGGCAGATCAAAAGTATATCTATTCAGCAAATGCAATATGGGCACCTATTAAGATTACCGGTTCCACTACAAATTTTAGTGGATTTATTAATCCGCAATGCATATCGCAGCTGTACTCCAAAAGAGGCTGCAACACTGAAATGGAAAGCATGCTGTTTTCATCAAAAAAGAGACCGTGGAATTGTGAGGTGCATATGTCCACATATATTCCCGACTACATAACCTATTAAGTCAATAAAAGGTATATACCGTATCCCAAAATATTCTCGCATGACCTTGTCATTAAAACATATCAAGACGCTTTGCCGTCGTCTGTTCCAGCAATTCACCTCGTGTTTCACTCTAGTTTGGACACAAAACTTCAGGAAAAATTGGCTTGGCTCCGTTGGGACTTTTCTTATAGTTCTCCTGTTGCCAGCCCGGGAGCCTCACATGAACTATTTATAAGCATTTCTGTCGAAAACGACACCGCAACAGGAAATTGCGTATTATGCCAAATCAAGTATATTCCCATTTCGGAACTTCACCTGATGGCAATAAAGAAACTGGAAAGCAATGTCTCTCCAAAATTTGGCGCTTCGCTGAACATCAAAATCTTCAATATATATTCAAGCAATAAGATTCTTCAAGCATTCAACAATCGCTTAGGTGAATATTGTGAGGCTGGTGTAAATATATTGTCTCGGCGACAAGGACAAATTGCCGATCAACAAGCGGACGAACTGATACGTATTTGGCACTTCACGTTAGGCAATTTCACATATCGTTTGGGCAAATAGAGGGAATGTGTAAATGGACAAGTGGTTATCCTTAATGGCAGGCACAAGGTGCGAACTGAAATTAAAGAGTTTTAGACCGCCGCTATTTATAGCGGAACGACCCTATGAATTTAGATACTTTGCCCAGGATAAAGACCACAGTTTGACATTCGTATACTGTGGAAACGTGAAGCTCAATAGACTCCCATTTGAGGAATTGTATAACACTTTTGACAGCTATGTTTGGCTTTTCTTCTTCATTTCATGTACTAGTGTATAGCCCTTTGTTGGATAAGTTATCAGAAGTACGCAGATCGAGCGATGACGTCACGGACCAAGCTGTAGTGGATGATGATCATGATTATCATACCGGTGGAAATGAAGAACATGCTGGAACTCAAGTGGACAGTCCCGGGAAAGGTGCCTGGTTTTGGACGTCACCGGATATAAAAAAGAACCTGGAGGGAATTTTTGCATTGGGGGAAAGTTACAATTTTACGGCAGAGGACATCGGGCGGCTCTCGGATGAAATCGCAGATGAAAATCGAGAGAAGCTAAAAGGAAATATTTGTATTTGTGACTCGTTCATGAATGTAAGTTGGAAACGCCTCCCAGAAAAATTTGGTCGTGCATTGCCTAAAAAGTTCATTAAAAGGTTAAAAGCGATTATGAATTCAATAATAAGTGATTGGAATGAGCGATGCGACGCACAAAATGAGAAATGTTATTGTAATCACATCCTGCTCTAATATTACATTGAGTCAGTAGTGGACAAAATTGCATGTGCGCAAAAGTTCAATGATTAATACTTTGTTTTGCACTCTGAAATCTGATTATTACCCATGTAAAACATTTATGTAATATAAAAGTGAAATGAGAGATGTACATACGTTATAATATAAAAATTGTGTACCTATTGTTATCAGCTATAACAGGTTATATAGTTTTCCTACATTTAATCGTTAAATAGTGTTTTGGTCCAAGATGTTATGGTATTAAGTTACATAGCACTTTGTCAAAAGTGGCAGCCGCAGCGCATTACAGCCTGTGCCATATAACTTTATTTGCATGCTACGCTGCTTTACCTATAATATTTTATATTGTCAAAAACTATATGTGAAAGACGGAACTCAAATTATGTTTGTCATATTATGCAATATTGTATCATGCTCGCTCTAATGGGCCATGCCTGATGAGCTTTATGGAATATTAATAAACTCATTCATTCATTCATTCATGTACTAGTGTAGTGGTTACCATTTCAAGAATGACGAAGCATTCACAAAAATATTCCCTTGAACATTTGATCGAGGCAATTGTAAGGATATATCTTGAACAGACGGATTTAGAAATGTTTCCAAGTTATACGGCGGGAGGATTAGTGGGCGCAGTTTTGGCGCTAACGGCAATTGTATTGATCAACGCTTGGAAAAACGACAATGTCTACAACATGATACTTCCAAGAAAGACCATTTTGTACCACAAATTGGACCAACTCATTGCGCAAAACTTTTCGATTCACACGAGAACGGCCAAGCTTACTTTCGACTTTGGCCGTGTACGCAAGAGCTCCTTCTCGAACAACTGGCAATTGAATAGACATGATGCACACGGTCCAATGCCCTCCGCGATAGCATTCTCTGAGGTACGTGGCAATGAACACGCAGTTATATATCAAGGCCAAAACCGCCTAGGGAAGTATATCGTAAATTCCACCGGTAAGTCAGCGATATATCAAAATACAACGTTGCATCCAGGTACGGTTTCAATTCTGAGAAGCGTCTTCTATTCTGGGATTAATATGTCAAAAATGATGTATGGAGAGAATTGGATGAAAATGAAATGGAAATTTAATAAAACGAAATATCAAAATATGTACTGGGAAAGGGAAGCGGCTCTGCTTTATAAACATTTGCGTACATGTCAGAATGCCGCACTTGTGCTGCCAGGATACTTGTGCTCAAAGGCGGCTCATGATGTGCATTCTCGCTTGCGTCGCAACCAAATTGTTCATGTTGAACTGAAAGAGTCGTACTATACACCGTATTTTGCGTTTGAGTTACGAGGATTTGTTCCGCCGTTTGTGATTCAGAGAGCAAAGGATATTCAGTCAGCAGGGATAGTGGAGTGGCGGTTGAGTTTGATATTGGTTCGAAAGCATCTAGATGCTATAAATAGGGATAACCAGGTGTCGACAGCTACGTTGAGTGGAAATATATTTGTTGTATTTACCGTGTTTCTGGTTTCTGGTAGGCTTACTCATCGCCATAAACTGTCTCTTTGCAAAATGTTTTTCGGTGATATATAATTATTTTTCAAATATGCTGCGTTGCCTCTGCAAACGAAGAAAACGTGATGTTGTAGAAAGTGTTAGTGAAATGCCCGAATCATTCGCAACTATAATCCCACATCATTTCTCATCCATTATAACAGTACGATTCAGGATGGCTACATCCCGCATTTTGGCGTCGTTTAGGACGCCTTTGGAAACATGGTAATTCGCGTATCTGTTTGTAAACTAGCTTGGCGTTGGAGGATTTGGTAGATATTAAACAGATCGGTTCCCAGTAGTCAGATTTAACATTTATTTAAACCACAAAAAAATTGTGTTTTAAAGTTATCTTTTGAAGCACGTTTTATAATGCAAGCGTACACGTGCTGAAAAATAAATCACATATTATAATGACACGATAAAAGCCAGCGATAATGTTGTACTACCTTTTGATATAATTGCTGCCTCGTAGTTTTGGCATGTACGAGTAGAGTACTGAGTCCTTCCGGCCCGGAAAAATATAATCGAAATTAATCGATTAAGCTTATCCTGGTATGACGGGTATTTCGACTTGAGCATGGCCCTACCACTTGACTACTATACATGGTGGTTATCATCAGTAGAAATTATCATAAGTGGTGATAAAATGTCCGTATGCCTTGTACAAGTTCAAACTTGTAGCTACCTAGCCTTGCTGACAGAAAGTGTTGTTTTGCTAATCCATTTCACATGTTCGAATTCATTTATTAAAAATGGCAAGGATTTTGGGCAAATCGAATAATATATTATGTTATCTTAAAGTAGCACTAAATATAATACTATTCCAGTAAAGTTTTGCCAGTCAACTTCTGCCTATATCCTTGGAATATTTTTGTAATCATCCTCACACATTTACAGATAGGAACGTTCTCCCAAATGCGGTATTAACTGAGGTTTGCAAAGAAGCTAAAGCGGAAGCTCAAACTTTGCCGAAACTCTCTCTTGATATTGATAAATATATTAGCATATTTGGCAATCAATCATGTTTGATGCTCGTCGACAATTACGTAGGACTGGATCTCAAGAGCACACCCGAACATCCGATGCTGCTAAGAAGACTTTCACCGGGGATATTCCAACGCAAAACGTATAATCCCATTAACGACACCTATACCTTTACACGGAATGGGTGCCGATGGAGCTAACAACTATAGGTCCGAACGCAAGCAATTTTCTGTATTACCAGTGCGAAGAAAATAGATACACAATGGATGGCTGTCATGCCGAAATAGAAAGCATAATCTTTTCGTCAAAATCGAAACCCTGGAATTGTGACGTGCATATTTCTGCCTATGTGCCCGACTTTGTGACAATTCCTTCAATTAACAATGTTTTACCCTATCCCAAAATATTCGGGCACAAGCTTGTAGCAAAAAATTACCAGGATGCACTACCTTCAACGGTTCCCAGAATTCATGTGCTCCTGCACGATATTTCTGACAGAAAACTGAAACAAAAAATTCTTTGGTTATATCATCCATTTGGTCCCAATCCGACCCCCGGAATTCCACATGTTACCCAAGATGTAATTTTAAGTGTTTCTAGTCCTTATGGTATCGCAAGAGTAGTATGTATCATGTGCAATTTGAAGTCAATCCAAATCACACAAGAGACCATGAACTCTATTGGTCGATTGATCAAACATTCCCTTCCAAGAAAGGGAAATACACTAAAAATTGGAATTTCCCCATCGGTACCCTACGAACATTTCAAAATAGTTGAAATGTTTAATCGTCGTTTCCGAAAATGTAGCAGAAATTTTCATGGTAATTCTTCGTACGATGCAGAAGTTATAGATGACCAGGCAGAGCAGTTGGAAAACATTTGGCTGCACATTTTCAAAAATTACTCGTTTCGAGTGGATACTCAACACGTTTGTGAGAATGGTCAAATTCTGCAAAAACACGGCGAAATGTATGGACAAGCCACAGATGAAATTAGTTTCGAAATGCTTGCGTCGGTGGGTAAAAGTGTACTGGAGTACGGAATATCTGCCAAGAATGAGCCAAGCAGTTTGAGGTTTGTTTACTGTGGAAAGAAACGATTGAGTGGGTTATCATTTGAAGATTTGTACAACGTGTTTGATGGGTACGTCTGGCTATTTGTTTTAGTTTCGGCAATTGCAATGTTTTTATCAATTGCACGATTCCATGGAAACTGTCGGAGATATTATGCCGTCCAATTTACTGAATCAATATTCAGAATATATCTTGTGCAAGCAGATATTAAAACGCTCGGCGGGAACAAGTCCGAAAAAGTCGTCGGAACAATCTTTGCATTAGCCTCAATTGTACTAAGCAACGCGTGGAGAAACGATAACGTCTACAACATGATCCTTCCAAGGAAGCCAATATTATACGACCGCTTCGAGCAACTAGTTGCGGAAAGCTTTACAATTCACACAAGGACGTCGGACATTAGCTTCTTTGAGGGAGGCTTCTCTGAAGCGTCTATTGACCGACCATGGGAAATGCGTAAACATGAAGCATTCGGAATGTATCCAGCAGCAATAGCTGTATCTGAAGTTGGTACATTTGAAGACGACTCTCGAAATGAACACTTTCTTCGAACTGGTTTCTCAATTGAACAGAATGCATCGATCGTATGGGAACGGACTTCGTTGCATCGTGGTGTCGTCGCAATTTTGAAAAATGTTTTCACCTCTGCACTTAAAGCGGCAATGGAGTTGGCTGAAGAGAATCGATTTGTGGACTTTGACAGGACGCCGTTTGAAAATATTTACTGGGAGCAAGCGGACAGGTTACTTTACAAACATTTAAGCTCATGCAACAATACGGCACTCGTTCTTCCTGGCTATATGAGTACCGAATTTGCACGAAATCTGGAAAGGGAGAAAACTGAACATAAAATTGTTCATGTGGGAAACAAGGAATCTTACTACAAACTATATTTGGCTTTTGCGCTGAGGGGAGCTGTTCCACCTTACCTGATTCATAGAGCAAAGCACATGCAAACATCTGGGATTATGGAGTGGCGTCTGAGATTGACACCTACAGCCAGAAATAGAAATGCTAGTACATTCAGTAATACTGGCGGTAGCACGGTGGCTAAGGCAAATATGAGCGGAAATGTATTTGTTATAGTTTGCGTTCTCTTTACGGGAATATGTGTGTCCCTAACCTGTTTCATCACAGAATGCACTTTGATATTTCTAAAGTTGTGCGCGAACACAATATCCCATTTGCGAAGTGTCAAACAAAGGCTATTGAAAGTACTCGAATTAAAATTGAATGTCCCAAAATCTGCAGAATATCTAAGACGCCGTCTTGCATGTAAACTTAATAAGCATTTCAAAATCATATCGAATACCATATGCCGTGCATTACAGTTTCAATAATTATTCTTGAAATATGAACGAGTAAGCTACCCTATATCACAGACGTGGGATATTAGTACAACTACTTACTGCATGCAGCTATATATATATAAAACGGCACTACTATAAGCATTAATCTTGACCTTAAAGGTCGAATCTCCATTTATTTAATGGTCAGCTTCTTTAGTTTAGAAAAATTGTAATAATTGAATAATTTAATTGTATTAATTGATACTTGGTAACTAATCAATCTATATACTAATAAAATCTTTGGGTGTAGAAATATATACATAAGTACATTATATTTCCTACTTATATAGACTTAAGTTCATGCGACAATACGGCACTTTCTAATCAATCATGCTTGGACAAGGACAAAGTACAAATATTTTAAATAAATGAACACAACATATCGAACAAATGCACATTTAGGTAATGGTTGCTTGATTCAAATTTACAAATAGTTTAGAAATTCTTTGCGTGCAAAGTTTTTACTTGAATTTTGAGCAGTGCTATTACAAAATTCCAGAGCAATAGTAAGGTTGGTAAAGACAATGAGCTATTGGTAAAGTATAAGGCCGTAAAATAAATTATTCGTGTTGTTGCACATATACTTGATGGGTCGGAATTGTAATGCGAGAATAATTGACGAGGTTGCGCAATCGCAAAAACATTTGAATAATAACTGAAAAACAACAGCAAAGCAGAGTGTCCCACGGAAAATATGTATTAACTATTCAATACAATTTAAATGAAAGTACAATGAGCTGACATTAAAGCCAACTTTACTTTAATGCGTAGTCAGCACACCTAAGGCCACTCTTGAGACATCTCGTGCCCTCTAGACTCACGTTAGCTAATATTGTGGTTCTATGAACGTCAACTATTATACTGTTCAAAATGCAACAAGCAGGGACGTTGAGGAAGAGACAAACACGGATTTGGGCAAAGGTAAGGTTTCACATGTAGATTGAAATCCATTTATCTTAAGCATATTGTAATGTAGATATCTTTAAACTGAAATAGGCGCATGGTCCATCCTCATTTCCGGACCGGACATATTTTCGAAATGGGGAGAGGGGAGACGTTAAAAATGTTGAATGCGATACATTTTCCATACAATCACGTAAATATATGGTGCTCAGAATGTCGATTGCCCAAGTGGCTCAACATCGCAAAGCGTCAACTGCACCGTCGTCGATGAACCTATCACGTGACAGAAGCTTTCACAGTGTCAACAAGGTTGAAGTTGCTAGCCCACATGTCGCAGGAGCAGCTAGGGAATATAGTACAAAGCGGTCAGGGAATGAAATGCCTCCGCGTCATTTCCTCAATGACAGAACAATGAAACGCCTGATGGAAGTCGTTTGGCTTGGAAATGGTTTTATTTTCCTTCCTTGGTCTTGAAATAGCAGTACGTGCGCAATTGAAAGACATAGTAAATTTGTCAGAAAGATATGCACGTCGCTGTTGATCTTTACAACTATTCAAAGCATACTGCTTGCCGCCTTTCAATTTCGGGTATTTTACTGGAACTTCCAATCTGAGAACGCCACCAACCGTAAGGCTTTCATGAGCTGTTTCGGTCTCCTTTGGAACGTTTACAACGTGGCAAAAAATGTCGGCATGTATTTATATGCAAATGAGGTATTGAAAGAAAGGAAAATATCGCAAATCTCCAATAGCGAGAAACATGTTGATGTAACATTTTTACATTTTTTTCACTAGATTCGCGAATACATAAACAAAATGATGCTGTGACCGTACCTATCAGTTGCTTTCTTTCATCAATCTTGCAATGATCTTGTTGGAGCGTCGTAGCTGTGTAGAGTAGGGTCTAATAAAATGTAATATGTAACAGTTTATATATTTTGTATGTTAAATGCATGTAAAGTTAATTAGTCTTAATTGCTGTAATTTATATGATCGATACTTGATAATTGGTAAAAAGATAGTTAAGGCATAGCTAAACATACATACAAAATATTAGGAAAATTCTTACAGTCGCACATGTCGAAAGTTAATGTCAAAGTTGAGTGTATTTAGTATCAAGTAGCATGTGTCAAGACTTAGTCGCTAAGGTAGTGAAGTTTGTTTATTTGTTTATTCGACTGCGTGGTAAAGTCAGGATCGGAAGGAGGAAAATCTCGGTAGTATATAAGGACCTGCGCAGTCGTCATCGTTTGTCATTTTTTTCACTGAATTGTGCTCTGTAGACGGAGTAGCGCCCGTCACTTATGCTAATAAAAATTATCTGTAAAAGCGTGTAAATTGTTGTTATTGTTGGGAATAAAAGCGTTTGTTGTACCACCCTACCAAACCTCCTGCTCTGGCCTGTTTACTACGTCAGATTTAATTGTGGTTTAATTGTAGTTAAATTGAAAGTTAGTTTAAATTCACCCTCTTGAGTCGCTGAGCGTAACATTACTGAGCATCGAAATAACAGATCTATAATTTGTATATCCAGCCCACGCAGTTTGGAAGGACTTCCAAGGAAGTCGAATGAAACGCCACTGTTTGCGCGAACCTGGTTCAACGTCAGCTTTTCCAAGACCGCCAATCGGATCGCAACCGGAAACTCATCATCTCGTCTTCACTGAATATATGTCCTGTGTAGGAGCGTGAATATATTTTTTACGAAATAGCATTAAAAGTGTCATATCAAACCCTTCCTACCCAGCAAAACTACATGCCACGCATTGCCAGAAGGGATGATTAATTCGTATGTGTAATGGGCGCATATAAATGGACGTTGTGTGTTCTTCCTATGATATGAGATGATGGAAATGGACTTTGATGTTGATAAAATCTTCACAATGTTGTGCTTACGTTTTTATTTTTGAATGCTATGACTAATAATGATGCTTGCGTATTTGAACATGGAAAACTCTATACAGGTTTATGTACGGTACGTAAATATGTGCCAAAAACAAGGGACACACAAGGAAAGAATGTAGTACTGAATACTTTTAGGAGAATCTATGGTTAAGTTTTAGGCACAAGGTTAAACTCTAGAGCTTTAGTTCTTTTATCCTTTAGGGTTGCATTTTATGTGCAGTTGGACATGTTGGAAGTTTTTTGACAAACCCCGTAGTTGCCTGATATTATTAGAAGTGGTGATGCTTGAAGCTTAGCTCAAATTGTAACTTGAATGCCCTTCCTTATCAAGAAGACCTTTCCTATTGAGACATCTTCGAATTGCCGTCCCTTCTTACATGAAATGAATATTTTGTCATCTTATGCAGTATATAGATCGGAAAGGCACTGAGATACATTGATACACAATGGCATGAGTCAACGAATCGCTTGTGGCGTGATTACACTTGCTCAGAATTGTAAGTCAAAGTGCTGTTTGAGTAAAGTAGTCGGTATTCCATTGTTTTATATATTACCTTACATGCATTTTTAGTTGCGGAATATCACAACCAAAAGGGCTACGGTTTTTATTGTTATGAGCATGAAGTCATTGTGAATGAATACATGTACTAATTCCAACCGAGATGCGAATCAAATTACTTTCAACCTCAGTTGCATTCTAGACAACCTTCCAAACCCTTCAAAATACAAACCGCATTTTTCCCCCAGCATTTTCGTATTTAACTATATTCGGTTAAACTTACAAATTAATGCATGGTTTTTTTTGACAACTTGAGTACGGTACAAATTTGCAACCTCAATTAAAAATCCCTCAAAAATCTATCAAATCAGCCGGTTTTCAAATAACATTAATATTAACGCTACTATTATAACAATTTTGTTTCTTGTATTTTCTGAACTTAAAGTTAGTCTGAATTACTAGAACTACAAACACTTGGTACGCTGAAAGCACGTATTTCTAAAATGAAGCAGTGGTCTTGTTCTGCGAATGTACTATAATTAGTTGCTCTTAAAGTAAATTGCTGATCTTAAAAGTTTTTAACGTTTGGAGTCCAAGTAAAATCAAAAATGAATTCGACTGACAAGGTTTTACAAGTACATCAGGAGTGTGAAATCGAGTCAACGGAGAAGGACGATCAAGATACAGAAAAGGGATGCTTCGCTAAGATAAAGCTACGCAAAGGTAAGCTACAATGCATTTAGTGTGCAATTGATTAATTAATTGCATTACACACCCCCAAACTTAACTTAACACTCTCAGTTTAATAAATGTGAATAAATAACTGCGAAGCGAGAACTATCTTGTCTCTGGTGTTGACGTTCTCCAGTATGAGTTTTTAATTTGATTTGTTATCAATGTTCAGCTCTAACTAATTTATTCAATTTTCTGTAGATGCAGCGAAAGAAAAAATCCGCAAATGGTTCATGAATCTGACACCCGTAAACATGTATGTTAAAAAGATGAAAGCCATTTACCGTTGGTTTAAAACACTGGTGTCGTCGAGATGGACAGCTTTTATTTTTGCAGATGACGGTAAGTGAATTATATGTTAATTTCATTCATCACTCCTTTCAATTAATTGTGTCATATTAGTCTCCTTATGAAAACATTTACACTAACGAATTGTGTACACATACCTATTTTGAATGTATTATTTATGTGTAAAATTTGTTTCCGTTTCCAGACACCAGTTCACTGATTTTTGGAACAATTGTTCACTTCTGTACGCTGTTTGTGCCTCAAATGTGCTTCCCGTTTCTTCTGCTGTATCAAGTAAGCAGCAGAATTGTGATGTCACAGCTATTGTGGACAGTTCTGTGGATTGTTCTAACTGTGATTGGAAGCCTACTATCCTTTGTCAATAGCAATGTCAAGATAATTTTCCTTGCTGTGCTCCCGGAGAGCATTCTGCAGTTTATAAGGGTTAAATTTTTCCAGCTTCTTCTAATGAACTCCATTCGCGACAATTTGGAAAAAAATCTGAAACTAATCGGGACTAATAGGGGTTGTGACATCCATACAAATAGAAACTTCACAGATTCATCTGTAAATAGCGTTGTACAGGCCGCCGAGGAAACTCATCAGCAGACAGTGACTGCGCTTACCGGGATTTCACTTGTACCAAACTTCATGGCACCGAAACTGATGGCAAAAGTCCATCTAGACGGTTCCTCTCCCCTACCTACCATCGCTGAAAATGAAGAAGCTGCTAAAAACTACATTGATGCTCAACTTCCCTTTCTGTACTGGTTTGAGTTGTGCTGGGACATCTATAAGATCTTCTCGTTGGTGCTCATTGTTGTCCGAAAGGTGATGCTTTTCAAAAAGTATCAAATCCCAACAAAGAAAAGTTTCAGACGAATAAACGCTTTTTCCATTCAACTGGCATTTCAGACGGCATATTTCATTTGTGATTATCTTGTCGTCGTTATAATCGACGCCTCACAGCTTATATCTAAGCTGTTCCCGCATCAGCAGAACAACACGTACAATGCTAAAGTCTACAACAACGGAACTTGGATCCAAAATGCAGTTGGAAGTGCCTTGAACACTGATTTCAGCAGTACCCGTCAGCTGGTTAACGCGGTCCGGCCAGAAGAGTCTTGTTACATCGTGCCTTTTACCGTAGGCTTTAGTGGGGTGTTTGTCGTCGTTATGCTTTCCTGTTTGGGATACTCTGTCATTTGGGTGGAGAATAAACTAGGGAATCATCAAGATTTGGTTCTGGAAAATTGCAAAGAGTTGTTTCTCACGTTGAAGTGTAGACTAGCTCCTCTGAATAGTAATCAAACTATGTTTATGCGAATTGTAAAGAAAGTCATTACCTAATGGTTCTGGTTTCAGTGCAATGATTTACCATTTGAAGTTTGTACCATGTAAATTTACGTCTTATCTAATTTTTATTTAGTTTCATCTGGTACAATGATATTAGGAGATGCAAGAATCTTATCGTAAATTTAAGTTTATTTATCTACAGTAGCGTTATTTGTTGTTTCTTAATAAAATATGAAAATTAATTGGTTTGACACTCCTTGCAGCAATCATTTTTTGCTCCATCACTGGATTTTGCATTTTGTTTATTTGCACAAAAAATTATGCGTCAAGGCTTTCAAAATTCTAATTGCACCACCCACTCCAAAAACAAGATTCCAGCATTCCGATTTTCTGCATAAATCTATATCATCATCTATATGTAATAAAAAATAGCAAAACATCCATTCTTTAAAACATGTACTAATAGAAGCAGGTGATGCTGCACATATAGCAGTCGTATATACCGAGAAGCCATATCGATGTTTTGTGCATACACTTGTTTTGTTACTTTACTGCTCATATATGCTTCAAACCTCCATCTACACAACCAAGAGAAAACCAGTAGCTAATTATAAGTAATGAAGTATGACTACAGAGAAATATCACGCCTATTAAAACCTCGTCGAATGTAAAAACTACAGAATGGTAAGGTTGGTTCACGTACGTTTTATTTAATTCAACCTGAAACCAGAAAATACCATTATAATCGAACTTCTGAGCGGGATAAAATTGTATGACTTAATTAGACGAAAGTAATTAATTCAACCAGAAAGTTAGTAATAATGATAAGTTTGTCATGCGTAGAGGCAATATTTTCTATTTTATCCTAAGCAAAACCAAACAATGGCACAATTTCGTAGATTTCTAGATTAAGATTGCTGCAATCGTTAACGTTTTGCATCAATAAACGTATTATGTGTATGCGGTGTAACTAATGCCGATTTTGAAGTGATTGTTGGCGAACTAAAATGCATGAAGTCGTACATATAATTTCAAACCCAATATCCTAGTCAATAAACAATAGATTAAGTTAATTTTATCTCTAATTTTTTCTGCTGATGAATTAGCTAAACAAAATCGAAACTAGTATTTAATTGCTGCTGCTAAAATTACTGCTTAATACTCTGTTAAAATATAAAACAACTTAAAAACTAAAATTGCAGGCAGAAATAACGTCAATTTATTGCTCCTTGTCACCACGCGTCAGGAAAGTTGATTTTAGGGGAAGTAATCATCCAAGGTCGCCGCGGACGTGTAGGTGGACATTTCAAAAAGTTTTTCCCGGATGTTCTTGTTGCTGCAATAAAGGAAAAAGATATACCTTTAATTAATTGAGGTTGCAAAAACACGTTATGATGCACATACAATCAGTCATAGATGCTTGAACTTGTAACTCGAAAACATTTGGAAACACTCGAAAACACTCGAAAGCTCGAAAGTCCTTACATTTTCCTCTCCTGTAAATATTTGTATGTTACAACAATCAGAGTGATTAACAGAATTCCGATGATGGACCCGCCGACAAACATGACGATGCTGCAAATATTTGAGGAGAAATTATAATTATTTACAGAAAAATGGGTTGTTTTTTCAGTGGAGCACGTATATAGAAGTGTTGAACGAGTACTTGGTAAACATTAACTTACATCAAGACGTCAGCTTGGATGAAGACGTCAATCTGATTAGCCCTCGAGATTGTTCCATGTTCCAGTGGACGATCCACTCCAGTACTATCAGTTTCCTGTTTCCTGTTTCCAGTTTCCGCTTGCTGGGACAGTAACAGTCTCCTGTGCCTCGTTTGTTTCGTTTGCTGGGGCAGCAGCAGTTTCCTCTGAATAATCGCCACCAGTTTTCACAATGTCGACCTAGTGAATGTCATCCACAATATATACTGGACTTGAGTCCGTAATGAGCTGATCCGAGTCTGCGGTTACAGCAACAGGGGGTTCGTTCACCATCTCTTCAGTGTCCTGGGAGGGAATGACAGTCGGAACTTCCGCATTCGCTGATTCCTCCTCTGTTTTGACAAAAGATTGCTCGACAGTTTGTTCAATTCTATTGCTAGCTTGCCTAGAACAAACAGAGATGTCGAAATTGTCGTCAAGCAGAACCTTGTTCAGAAAGTCCAGGTTACCAGTAAGTTTACACGGATGTAGATGTGTTACGTTGAATCTACTGTTTAATGAGCGATCAAATCCGTTCTTGTGAAGACGACCTCGTAGAACGTAATAGATTGGAGAACCTGTTACTTGTGTAAAGTCAAGTTTACGAATCACAAATACGTAACACTCTTGGCAGTTCAAACCACGGTCCTTGGGAAGTACTAGAACCTAAGTTGTATCACTTTGGAACAATATCTTTAAAGTGACACGTGTTATAATTCTGATGAAATCCCCAGTACTCATTCAAATCGGTGAGTACTGTTGACCAACTCACATTCACGTACACCTGGTTGTACGAGATACACAGTTTCTGCGAAGAAGTGGAATTTGCATTGAAAACTGTTAAAAACGCTGTACATTGTATGCTTGCAACTGGCAAAAAATGTAAAACAAGAAAAATTAACAAAACTTGGTAAACTGCCATTTTGACGAAGGGTTGTTAAATAATATATCAAAAACTGGAAGGCTTTGCAGGAAAGGAAAGAGAAGAAAATATTAGCTGAAACTAATTGACGTTGCCGCGGGTAAAATGCGTCTGATCGGTTTTGTGGTTGGAGTTGGTTGGTTTGTAAAAAAGTTTGTCAGAGAAGTCAAAATTAATGAATGCATGGAAGGACAAGTAAATATTGAACTATGGATTACCAATGCTGCAAAGTATGCATTCACCATGTTTATATTTTTTGTCTGCTAGTCTGCTCACGATGAGTAAGGGTGCGTTTAACCTTAACATCTGCTGTTGTATACTTAACCTGAATAACAATGCCGCAAGAGACATGCATACGTGACTGCCATCAAGAAGACCCCTTGCGTTGTATGACTCATATTTCTTACATTTGTAATGTTTACTACTCTTACGCTGCGAAGTTTTGGGGGTATACATTTTACCTAAAAATTATGATATTTGACAATTTCCACGTTTCTTTCCATTCATAACGGAACAGTTTGAATGCAATTCTTCATTAAGTCCACACTAATTTTTTCTGCCAATAAGGGGTCAATAATATTTGTTAGCGTCGTTTGAGGTTCATACAAATCAACTTATTTATTCAAAACTTGACCAATCCGCCATTGTGTTAAACCATTTTTACGGTTTGTCTAAACTCAGAATATCAGTTCAATTGAAAAGTGAGTCCATGCGCCATCGTTTCTTGGTTAAGTTTAGTAGTTAATTGACAAATTTATTAGTGACATTAAAAATACTACTAGTTAAAAAATATTTCATAGCATCAAATAGTTCAGTTGTGCGTAAATTACGCTCACAATTAACTGAAACTTTTGTCCGACACCAATTCGCAATACAACTGCGATTTCTTAACAGACTTTAACTTTTCAAGGTTTTTATAATAAATTGTGCCGGTCCGATCTGTTCTTTTTTATACAAAGTTACATCGTAAGCGGTTCAAAAATTTTAATTAACACTTACAAGCACTTAGTGAACACTTAAAAGACTGAATAATATTTAGTAGTTATAAAAAGTGAAAGCTCCAGCTAACCAATCATCGTTGTGCATTTCATCTTGATGACATTACGTCCATTGCTTTTTCCACAATCCTAATTTGAACCAGAAATCATCTGTGAACCCACCTCCGCTTCTTCAACCAATCCGCGTTAAAGCAGTAAGCATCTGTCTTCCCACCAACGCTTCTAACCCCGTCTTTCTGTATCTTCTGTTTCCAGCATCCTGATCAGTTCCAGGTCAACCCATTTTGTATCGTTCATAGGGAAATTGGTGAGTAGTATATTCCAATTCTGCAACTTTCCAGCTTTTAAGCTTTAAAATTGATTAACTACAAATTCACCTTGCTCTTAAATACTAAGCTTTACTTTCTTACACACTTTTCCCCGACATATTATGGCTTTTAGGCTACATTTGGAAACATTACAGCATAACAACAACGATAATCACTTCTTGTTTTATTCATAATATTTATCTTATTGACTTCAATTGTAAATGACGTAGGGCTGGCTATGACCGCTGTTTAAATATTTGCTACTTCGCGCGTTAGAAACACAGACGTTATGATTCCTTACAAATAAATGGATTCCTTTCCACTCGCAGCTAGTCGACACTAGCACTTATATTATTAACCTTAGTGGTCGTTGTAACGTTTTGCAAGCGAATGGACGTTTATGGTCTGTAAGTAATGGATCAGTACTGTTTGCGATAATAAAAAGCCCATAATCAGTTACTGCTTCGTGCAACCGAAAACGTTTCGGGAGCCACCTAGTAGTCCTTATGCACAAGTTGAATGAACCGGGGTCGATAGTAAATAAAATGCATTATCCGTAACGGTCGATATTTAGCTGATTGTAATATATTGAGACATTGAAAGTTACCAAGCTGCCTTTAGTTGATATTGCTCATATGTTTTAAGTACAACAATACGTAGACGGCAGTACATGATTATGGAATTAAAGATGTTTATTAATAGTGGTGTACGTAAGTTTTGTTGTTTCCGGAGCTGAAAGTTCATAGAACTACTCCCATCGACAGATGCATCGTAATTCATCATATGTAATTACATCTCATAAGGTATCGTTCCATTTAATTCAGTTTATGCTAACAATTCTTGTCAAAGGTTTCTAATGAAGGATCAAAAAAATATAAGTTTATCGAAAAGAAACATAGGCAAATAAATTACTATTTCACACGAATATGTGGGCTTCTCGGTGGGCCTTAAATACAATGCATGCTTAGAGAGGACTCTATAACAGCATCGGGAGCATCACACCATACATATATTTCAACCTGTGTATTTTGGAATTCACTCAGTACACATTTAACAACTACTCGTCTTTCGTACTCTATTTCCGCAATATACATCTGGACATTTTGAAACATTAAGTACGTTCGTGCTGTTCCAACCTATACAGTTCACACAATGCTAAATTTCCTGTTTGCTCATTTTTCTGGAGGGGACAGAGGAAGGGACGTGTCAATTTCACCCGGGCAAAATATCCCCTCCATCACCCCAGTGGTTGCGGGCATGGTGTGACTCATGCGCGAACGACAAGTGACTTTGTGCGTAGATTAGCTGAGTATTATCACAATTTGACGTTCTTTTATTTTTTAACAATTTATAAATTAGATTAAATGCATGGCGAAATGAATTTTGGGAAGGGTGAGTTGCAAAGCAACATGGTTGGATTACGAGGCGGAAACGTTTTAACCATAACATACACAGTGTGGTGGAATGTGCGTCATTAAATAATTTGGAATGCATTTAACGGTTTTTAATTTACAGAGAAAAATTAATTATTTTAATTTTCTTGTGATTTAGGTTTCGACAAGTGTCATCACGTACTTTATTATATGCTTACAAACTCGTCAAAACTCAACCACAATGATCAAGGTATCGATCAGTTTCGAGAAGGTGTACTGCATACATGTAACCGTGTTTGCTAGCATTGCCATACTTAAAGGAGAATAGACTAATTTTGTAAATTTAGTATGAGATACATAATTGATGTTGATTGGTAGCAGCAGTTTAATGTTCCTTTCGAAAGCCACCTATTAACCATATTATTTATTTTGCGCAGCAAGTGTCAGTAGTAAACGTTTGAAAGTAAATTTCAATTAAGCGCCAATCCGCTTTAACGGAAATAAAAATATTAGTCATTGCAATACACAAGGCGTGTCTTACCACAAAGTTTTAAAAGTTGGCCTGGCTACCAGTTAAGGCATTTTAGTAATGTGAAAGTAAGTAGTTTGCTCGCTGGAGCGACAAGAACGTGAAATTATTTTAACATCATTACAGTCACATCTGCATGAAAGTAGGTGTGTCTGAAAAACAACTTAAGGTGTATTAAGTCTTAAATGAACTAAGCACATGCAAATAGCTTTTGATTATATGGTCAAGTGGTTTATTGCAATGCTTAGCAAAATTAAAATAATTTTAGCAAACGCGGAGCTGCTATACATAAACGTGCGACCTTATAACATTGAGAAAGTTTTGGTGCAACAAAGTGATGATTGGCGTGGCATTTCGCAGCATTTTCACTCTTGTACCATCCTAGAATACTGGTTTGTGTAGGACGGCATAAAGCTAAGCTTCGTATCATGGCTATAAGCATTATCCAAGAGAAATCTCATTTTGTAATTCAAATGCCACACAATATCTGAGAAATGAGGGGGCATTAAATAAAGGAATGGACTACTATGCCCTGAGAAAGAAAGAAAGAAACTTCCAGGTTTTCAAATTACCTGATAACATACTTTAAAATTATTTATTTTGTCTATTATACTCCTTTTAAAAGTACTGAGAACTATTCGGGGGAATATGTGATCAGAACCGACTTTTTTCATCGTTGTGTATCATGTCGTCTCAACGCCCTTGGATTTCTTGTTCCGGTATCAGACTTTAGGCTGCTAATTTTAGACTTGATCTGTAATGATATCCGTTAAATTTCGGTTAATTAACGATGTTTCTGAATAATGCAATTAATGGGAACAAGCACGAAGGAATTTATAGAAAAGAAACAGAAAGATAATTTTATTCTTGTTGTCGGTTCAGAGTCAAGAAGAGAAGTGTTACATACCATGCATCATCACATCACAGCTTGTTGCTGCTGATGTTATTACTACTGACTACACAACAAGTCAGTTTCTCATCATTACACACATATTACCTTTTTACATGCATAAGCATTACTAGCGTAAATAGCAAAATACCATTATCAAGAGTGCATACAAGCACATATATTTTTACATACATTATTACCATTTAATAATTACATTTTTAACGGGATAGTTTATGCAAGGACTATACATCCGCTCTTATTCTTTTAAAAGTGTTTCCATACACTTCATCATAATAGATAATTAAATCATAAGAATAACAAACAAATTCATAGTTGGTAAATACATCGGTTCAAAACAAACATCAAAATAATCGTAGGTATTATTGTTAGTGCAATGAAATATAATCATGTTGACAAGTCAGGTAAAGTTCATTATTTTAAATAAATTCTTTGATAATATACTTTTCAGTTATTAAGAATGGAACTAATTAGTGATAATATTTTCAATTGAACCGTCCTCATAAATGATTTTAAATTTTTTTGAATAACTTTTGAAGAATGACAGTGAGTCGAATAGTACGCAAAATAGATATACTCTAATTATGGCGAAGTGGGGAATTCACACAGCATATTGAAGCTGGTTGCATCTAACCAGTCACACATAATTATTTGTCATTCTGAGAAGTTATTACATAATTTTCAGCAAATCTAGAGAATCGAATTATCAGTTCTAATCTTCTTGAACATTCAAATAATATTAGGTTTTAGAAAATATTTGTAGTCTAACTTATCAACACAAAATAGTAAGATGCATGATATATTATTCTTAATAGATATGTGATGTTAACAACACTTCGTATGTGATAGATACAGTAGGAGTACGAGGAGTTTAGTACGAAACATTATCTCAACATAATTCATAATTTGTAGGTTATCCACTTGTTTACGTATTACAAGAGACCTAGGTTATGTATGCTTCAACCAAACACAACAAATTACGTATACATATTGTAATAATTATAGTAAAGACATACATATGTGGAAATGAAATCAAGATATACAATTTGCATAGCATTAATTGTTATACAGTGTAAACGATAATATCATACATCAATTAATATCTTTTGTAATTAAATTTCTCGTCACATGAATTATTTTCTTTATCCTTAAGTAAGGTAATTTCAATAATAAATTCACCAATCATATTCAGCAATAATCAATCCATCAAGAATAGTAATTCAATCCAATAATACTTCGAATTAATAATTTCTTCAATAAAATTAATATAGGTTCTCCATAAAAATATACTTTGCTCTGATACTGTTGGAATCATTAATTCCAATTATGATGTGATACCTTAAAACATTTTTATAATATTTTTATATGTTGTACTCATTGTCATTGTATATGTTGTAAAGGTACAATTAATACATTCGTCATATTCAAATAGAAGGGTACGCTATCTCATCGAAAACAACATGAATAGGTGATCAGTCTAAACACATTATTATTGCGAGAAGGTACGAGAAGAGAATTTTAAAACAATCGTCGGAATATAAAATTATTTAGTGTTCACAATAATAATTTTATAATTTGGTAATTCTTACAATACTCAATATAGTAAGATTGTAAAATATTCAATTGTTCCTCTTTAGTTAATCCAATTGTAAACATTAGTTCTTTTGATCAGCACAATGGACTAGTACAATCAATAATTCTTATCAGCTTTTCTAATCCAAATAACATTGTAATAACATTCATTTAGTTTTCATTTTTGTACAATACAATACAAGTTTCAGTGGAACACATAAATAATCTTCTTGAAAATCGGAATCAAGCTTCTTATTTTCTCAATCTATATTGATATTTAACAGTTGGCATAAAATCGACTAAGCATACAAGTTCGACTTTTTCATCTGCGAATGAATCCAACATATTAACTTCAAAAGAAGACTATCAACATTTCAAAACATCAGAGATACTCATTCAAAGTGAGAATATTAACTTATTTTATAATCATCTTATTTTAATAGTATTCTAAAGTATATTTCATAGTAGCATCATTATCTTTTACATATAGTCACTGTTTAATATTGCAGTAAAATCTGTTGAATGTACTTTTTAGTTTTTACTTTATGTAGTACATTAAGCATCAGGAATGGTCTTCTATAATTGACAAACAGTTCAGGACCAGATAAAATTAACTTCTTAGTTCAGTAAACTTCAGTAACTAATTACATGTACGTTTTCAATAATTAACTGAAATCATTCAATTAACATCATATTTAAGTATCATTCATAACCTCAGTTCTACATCAATTATAAACTGGTATGCAAAACATTGACCGCACCCCCTAATTGTTTAAAAACTACCGTAGAAACCGTTTTAACGGTATTCCGACACCGATAGCTGAAAAAAGCTCGTCAAAAAACATGAATTAGAAGAACAAACAAAAAATCTAAGGTAAACATCGGCAATGCTCTGCCATAAATGGATTTTCGCGTGTTGCAAAACTTTGACCGCAGAACCGGAAGTGAGTACTATTTGAAACTGTCCATCCAAATTTCAGGTAAATTGTGATTTAAAATTGTAAATCATAGTACAATAGTGGTTACTGATCGCGGAAATCTGAGGGTGTTATAAAAAATTCACGTATTTTGCCAGGTAAATCACCAATTTCAAAATGGGGCCAGGACGAAGGCTTTCTGAGGGCGAACGAGGAAGAATTGATGCTTTTCTTGATCAAGGACTTGGATATCGGGAAATTGGAAGGAAACTGGATCGATCTGCTCGTGTCGTTGCCAATTACGCAAAGGACAAAGAAAATTATGGGAGAAAGAACCCTGGGGGTAGACCAAGGAAGCTGTCCTATCGGACGCGACGCCGGATTGTTCTAGCCGCTAGTAACCAGATAACGACGATTTCAAAAATTAAAGAAGATTTGGAGTTAGACGTACATAACTCCACCGTCTGCCGTGTTCTCCAGCAATCCCCGATCATTGCCTACGCAAAGATGAAGAAAGCGCCTTTGCACAAGCCAGTGCATTTAACAAAGCGGAAGGAATGGGCCTTAGAAAAGCTAGATTACGGGGACAAATGGCACAAAGTGATATTCACGGACGAAAAGAAGTTCAATCTTGACGGACCAGATGGCTTTGCTCATTATTGGCATGATTTGCGTAAAGAAAAGCTAATCCAAACAAAAAGGGCAATGGGGGGTGGAGGAGTGATGATTTGGGCTGGCATTGGATTTAATGGTAGGACCAGGATTCATTTCATCCAAGGAACTCTCGACTCCGAAAAGTACCAGAAGTTACTGGAAATCGAGTTGCTGCCATTTGGCGTTAAGATTGGGGGTCGTGGATGGATCCTGCAGCAAGATAACGCTCGCCCACACGTTGCCGCTGCAACAATGGACTTTCTTCGACGGAAGAAAGTTCGAGTTTTGGACTGGCCAGCTTATTCTCCTGACTTGAACCCGATGGAAAATATGTTTGGGATCCTTTGCCGGAAGGTTTACGACGGTGGAGCGAAAACTTTTAACAATTTGACCGAACTGAAGACGGCTATCGAGGCGGCATGGTGTTCCATACCACTTAGTACACTTCAAAATCTTCTAAAGTCAATTCCGGCCCGAGTTGCAAAGGTCTATGCACTCAATGGGAAATTTCTAACCACTGACATTATTAGGCCTCAACAGTAATGGCTCATATAATTATTTAAAATCAAATTTCGTTGTTTGCAAGTTGGTGCGGGCAAAGTTTTGCGACGAGCATTTTGCGATAAATTGTATTTTTCATGAATAAACTAATTTAAAAATCCTCACTATATTGTTGGAAATCATTTTTATAGCATTATACTATCATTCAATTAGTCACATTGTTTTTAAAAATGTCAAAAGGTCAAAAATCGGCAAAATTCATGGTGCGGTCAATGTTTTGCATACCAGTTGTGAACTATAGTGTAAACGTGACAAAGTCTCTTAGGTTTTGACATATCATTAGCACATTGCTAGTACGTACTTGTATCAGATTAATATGATTCAATCATTTAACGTTTTTAGAATTCTGTTATTTAATAATGATATTGACATGTATCAGTCGGTTCCAATAGTCTCTTAATTGAGTATAACATTAATTAAATCCATCTTGTTGTTAAATTGATTCTTTGATATATAAATCTTAGGAGTATAATGTTCAATTTCAAATTTGTTTCTCTTTTCAGATATTACCAATAATTTGAACATCATTAATAAATAGTATTTTGGTAAAATATATCATTTTAAGAATCCATATTATATGGGTAAATATTGTAGTAGCAGCTCTGGAAGGAATAAACGTTGTGTTGCGTCTGGAAGTCTCAATGCAGGAAGGATCTTGATTGAGTGCTAATTGTAGCCGTGAAGAAACTACAGATGATGAAAGGAGAATAATCAGGAGGTATAGATGTATCATAGTGAGAGAGTTTCAGCTGTTCATACAGGGTAGTCTCGAACATATTGGGTTGATGATAAATTTAAAACTAAATTACTTAAATTCTTATATAATTTTATCACGCATAAGATTCTTAACTTGTATCTAATAATTATCATTTTTCGTCTTATATAATTTCGATAATAAAATTGAATAATAATTTATAATTTAACTTAATTTAGAATAATTAATAATTGTTAACTTCTTATAGCTTATGTAATAACTACCAGATTACTAAATTAATTCTTCGATGAATTCAAGTGTAAATGTAGACGCGTAATAGTAGTAATCAAATATGTAGAATAATTAATTTAATTTAAGTCACCTAATAATTTTAATTATACTTTTGAAGTAATCAACCATATCGTAATGAGCTAACCATATCGGTCATATCGGCTATTTAATTTTTATAATATACTTCTTGTTGAAAGGTGGTAGATACTTTGTAATCGTTTATTTTTAATCCCGTGTGAATTTTAAATATGTAATAAACTTTTTAATAGAATGCCATAAAGTATGGGTTCGAGATTTCGTAACTAAAGGGTTACCAAAGTTTAATTGTTTGTATTTAGCAAGAGAGTAAATAGAATTGAAATTTGATAATTGGAAATAATTTCTGATAAGGTAATAAATAAAGTTTCTAAAAATGAGTTGTAATCATTTAATCTCTGTAATAAAGATTAAGCTTGTAACGTTAACTATGAACTCAGTAACGACGAATTGGTTTGAATAAACGGTTTAGTTTGAAGTTAAAGGTATTGGACCATAATTTGAGCGTAATTAAATACGATGGAATCGAGTAATGGATACGTTGTTTAAATATAGAAACAATTAATGAAACTTATAGCAAATCACCGGTAGCAAGAAAACAATAAATTGAACGGATGCTAACGTAACTATTAACGGATTGGAACAGGACGGGAGCAAGAGCTGGTAATAAGAAAAAGCTTTAAGTGGACAAAAGGCGATTGATGGGTAAAGAAGGAAAAGGAGTAGGTAGGAAATAGGGAAATCACCGGGGCTGCGGCAAAACATTTGTCCCCAAATGTACCGTTATAACAAATTGAATCAATAAATCACAATATAATATATATCTGGTGGGAATAAAATCATTAATCGAAATATGAAGTACATTCAAGCAAAAAGCAAATGGCAAAAGCGGTAGCAACAAAAGCAAATATGTACAGCAATTTAGCAGCAATGCGAAAGCAGGCAAAAGCAAATATATTCAGCGGAATGCATTAACATAAGTGTGCTATGGGTTCGAAAGAACTTTCACATAATTGAGTAATTAATGATCTTTTAGAGAACATGACAATCGGAATGAAATAGAATAAACCTTCAACTATAATAATATGCGTGGATAAGATGCACTATTTTATTCGTAGCAGTTTTTAATCTAAAATCTAATCTATATTGCCAGTAATATCTTCATTTGATTCTTTGGATTCTAGTGGATCATCAATCTCTCTCTCTCTTCTTGACTTCTTTTCACTGGAAGATGAATCCTAGTATTCAATATTTGAGACTGAGTAAATCATTGTCGAAATTAGATCTTCAAGTATGTTGAAATTGTACACAACTTCAAGATATAATTATTTGAACATCTTAAGAATGACACTTATCAAACTTTTCATCAATCTGTGTTTTTACAATAATCTGAAATAAATTCTAAACATTCCCTTTTCTTTCGTTAGGCGTTACAAGTCGCAGTGTAAGCCGAAGCTAAACTAAACTCTCAAAATTGTTATATGCCATTATATTCTTCAAACTTTAACTAATAATCATAAGTTCATCTCGAAAAAGCAGTTAAAATGTGTAAACAATATCTCTACCAATTACGTATCTGACGTCGTAAGTTATAACCCTTTGGGTGAAGAGAGATTTAGATACGTCTACTAACACAAACCTAAGGTTTCTTCGTGTGCTAGGGCCCTTGTACAGCTATCGTACTAAAAATAAAACAAATGTATAACATCGGCTGAGCCGTCTTCCAGTGTAGTATGCCAGTACGATAATAATAAAATGTCCTAAATGTGTTAACTTCTGTTACGGTTGTGTACTGAGTGTAATATTGAACCCGAATAAAGCAAGACAGTTAACTTTGGTTTGAGATATGTGTAACTTGGTTTTGGTGCTGTACTTAATTGAAGGAGTAACCTTCATCTGACTCATTAATAAGATAACAAAATAATGGATGGTTTTGTGAGGACTAAATATATACCGGTATAAATTGACGTCATGTGTGCACAATACCACTTTCTTAGGGCAAACATATAAGTGGTTCATGGAGTCAGGTTGCATACTAAAATTACTACAGTCTATTTAATCAATTTATTGAAGGATTACATGAAGTATTGTTAATCGATAAAACATTGGAATATAGGTATTTAACTCTGTGAGTTTGATACTGGTTATTAAAAACAAAAATGCTCTGTGAGTAAACAACAAGTTTTCTCATATATATATTTGTTACCATCAATTATTAGATCCACAAGTAAAAGAGCAATTGTAAATGGCAGTTAGTTGTGCTATTCAAGCAGTTCAACATGTTCAGGTTCCATTGATTTCTCGGGATAATTAATATCTTGCCATTACATTCATTGTATCAAATATTTCTTAAACGTTCTTCAAGAGTAGGTGAGATAATAATAATTTTGTCGCAATTGTTGACAAATATGTGGTTTAAATTAGTTGTTCATTTAATTATGGCCATTATTATTAAAGTATTATTAATTATTAGTAAACAGTAAAATTGTATAGGACGTGTTCTTGGATTTAAAATATAATTAATGTGTTATAATTAATATTTAATATATTTATTATAATTAATTACTTTAAATTGTTAGCATAATATATCCATCTTCCGTATATATGTGTATTCTCATAACAGGCATGGATTGTAATTAAATTTGAGTTAGCTAAACCATAAAAAGCAATTAAAAGCATTTATTAAGTAATAATTTTAATTAACAATAATTTTAACTCTTTCGGTACCTAAATACACCGTTTTAACAATGTAATTAGTATCTAGAAGCATATAGTAATCATCCCTGTGAATTTGAACGAAATCGGAGTGTCGACAGACAAAACCAACATTTTACCGGACGGACAGACAGTCATTGCTTCCGGTAGGTCATTGCACCGGTTTCTCAGGTGAATTTCGTAAGTGGCCTAAAGTAGCGTCAAATTAGCTAATTAATGCTTCTGAAGGGTACTTCTCATTTAAATCCCATGTTAAAATTGTTAAATTGATATTTTTACATATAAACAAGCCGCTAAACTAGCTAGGCATTAAAAATATAGGTATTGGCTTATTGGCAGTTACTATACTAAAGCAGTCAACAACAGTGTAAGTTACTATTACCTTTACTGCGTCGTAGTCATCATCGTCATCATCGTCATCATCATCTTGTTGAATGGGTATAGGTATTATTTATTTTTAACTATATGCCAGTTCATAATAGTTAGTGAAGCATAGTTACAGGTAGTTTGTTAGCAGAGGTATAGGTATAGCCATTCCATACGTCTTGAAAAACAGTTTAAGTAGTATCGCTATGCATAAGGAGTATATACATTATAGACAAGCAAGCAAGATTACAGATGATCATATAAGCAATTTAAGTATGCATGAGACCGTTTGTTGTTCTTGAGAGCGAGCGAAATGTGAGTGAATAATAATCAAGAGTGAATGATTAAAAGGGTGATTGATGAATGAGTGAAATCCTGAATAGAGACTTTGTTAAAAAAAATTAATATGTCATGATACAACTTGGATGCATTCAAAAAGTAAGAAAATGAGATAAGTAGGTTAGTATTCAATGTTCATGCACGCTACAGGATATCAAAGTGCATTAAAATATAAGCGCGATAAATTATTATGCTAATCAACGAGAAATAATGCAACAAGTATGGTTAACTTGAGGAAGATCAATTTTTCATTTTTGACAGTGAGAGGTTTACATGATTTTATTTATGATACATAATAACGACATGACCGGGAACAAAGTATATTGGCCCGATACTTTCTACTTTTCTGTCTAGACGGTCTAGATCGTAATCATAGTGATTCACCGTACTTGGCGTCACCATCACGGATGTAAAATGCAATAAAGAAATACGAAACAAGTTATGTATTTTTTTAATACCTCTCCTAGTCAGTAGGTCATTCTATATGCAAACAGTTTTATGCAGGATGCTTAAAAGTAGGGTGCAGGTGTGCAGATTTTAACTATAAAGGATTCAAGAAAATAAAGTGCAGGTGTGCAGGGTGCAGTTATGCAGGATGTGGTCACGATGTATTTGATACCTAACAAGCAAGAAATACCTACGCAATCTTAACGGGATTGTTTTTTTTCACAAGCATTTTTTATAAGAATTGCTCACTTTAAAACTAGATCTAACTGAATCATAAGTTTCCGTATGAACTATGGAATTGGATTGAAATTAAACTGAATTTACCAAATTTTAATATCTTGAATTTACTTTAACAGTGCCCAGCTTTTTACCTAGCCTCACACAGTAACACTTTTGTGTAGGGAAAACGTATGGTGCATAAATAGACTTGCAAAAGCCTCTGGGAACTTCTGATGAAGTCCTTTTTAGGTATTCTTCACATAAGCTACAACTACAATTGTTAGTTATATTTAATATATGCTCAAAGCAGTTACCAAACAGAGACGCATCAAACGCTAAAAGATGCTTTAAAATGCTTTTAAAATTGGTCATGGAAATTTTTGATATAATATGATAATATTCTTTATCATACTCGCCTCGCAGGCAAGATCTAAATTGAAATGATTTTTCTCCATCGGTGAGATTTAAGGATTTAGCTAACTGAGTGTACCTGATAATAAAATCTCCAAAACTTTGCCTAAAATATGGAAAGCGTAAGGATCGTAGTGCCTTTAATTGTTTAATGCGATTTTGATTAGTGTGAATATTAATTCGGTCTAAGTCGTCAATTGTTGAATACAGACACAGAGAAGGATGCTGCAATCGGAAACCTGTGTAGTTTTGTTTATATGTGTACCTATTTTTATAGGAGCGTTGGCTATTAAAACCTTTTTGTTTTGCAGACCACATAATAATAATAATTATAAGTAACTTTACCAAATCCAGATAAGCGAGAAATGAGACGAGAAGCACGAATAAAAGCAGTTGGTTACACAAACAAAGGCACAAAACACCAGAAATAAACAAATAAACAAGGAAATCCTCCGCGCCGCCAAAGAAAAGAACGAGCTTCGTGAGTATAGTAGTTAAATGAAAGTTTAAAGCCCAAAGTTTACGAAATTAAGTCACCATGTATAAAGAAAAGTTGACTTTGGGATTTGAAACAAAGGGATTTGTTTCATAGTCCCCAGATACATTTCCGAATAGTTTCACACATTGTGTCCGTGTCTTTTCAGCTTTTAGCTTATTACAGATTTTGGTTCCATCCGGAAGATTACTTGGACATTGTTAACTTTTCTGTTAAGGATCGGTATTTGCCACAATGCAAAAGCAAGGTAATACTCATACAACATTTTTAAATGAAATATGTACATAGTAGTCACTGTGAAGTTTCTAATTTCAAAATTCAGGGTAAAACTTTCACTGGAATTGCATGCATCTTTTGTATCCTGTTTGCTTTGAACCAAGCCGTCACGCTATTCATTATTTCTCCAATTTCAACGTGGGGCATTTCAATATGGAACCGCAACTTGACGTCACTTGGCAGATATTCATTCTTCCTGATTAACGCAAACCAGAGTTTCGAAACTGTAAAGCAACATGATTTGACTTGGCTGGATATCCTGTTGTCAGTGTTTGTTGGACTTGGACGTACAAATAGGTGCATAGATCATACATAATATTAAAAGGATAATTTCTTTTAGCTTACATTTTTATACTATTTTATTCCAGTCAAGTTGTAGGTTATATTGCTGATGTGTCGTTACTCTTGACGGTTATAAACTTATGGGTTGTAACGCGCTCCTTTGCAAACGACATTGAATTAAACATGTCATTTTACTGGAATGGTAGCGTGAACCCAGATGTCTCTCGACTTCGGTGTCGAGAAATTTACAAGACGTACAAGTCGCTCCGTGAATTAGTTCAACTGGTTATCAAACCGTTCGTGATCATGACATTTTTGTACCTAACGGACACAATATTATTCCAGTCCATTGCCCTGGATACCATTATTGAGGAGGCAATGTAGTTGTATCGGATACGTCTTTTGATATTCATGGCAGCTTCACTGCTTGCATTTGTTGCCGCTGCAGATATCTGTCGACAGGTTCATCATTAATTACTATTGTTTCGTATAAAATGGTCGAACATATGCATATATATTTTGTCAACAGTTTCAGGTTATAAATCGATGGCTTTCAATAGATGAAAACCGACTACACGTTCCAGTTGACCAACTTAATGTTGTGAAGGAAGAACTTCAAAATAATGTTGTTGGAGTGCGTGGTGCAAACATATTTACGGTGACGTATTCGGTATTATGGAATGTAATTTGGCGTAACTTTTCATTACAAAGAGACATACAGAATATATTTATTTGCAATTTGGTTTTAATATATGTAGATATATTTACAAAACTTCATTTTAGGTATCAACGAGCGTCATCACATATTTTATTATTTGCCTTCAGTCTGGAAACAAGTTAACAGGAGCAATGTTATAAGTATTCGCACTAAATTAATATTCGTTGAAGGTAGTTTTCAGATACATATTAAACTTACAATTAGTTGCTTACGTTCAAATGATTTCTATAATTATTAGCATATGTACACATACGTGAAAACTATTCTGGTGGACGCATTTCATGCGCAATTTCCATAAACATCCCATTCGAGCAATCTTCAACCTCTCCATGATGCCAGTCCTCATGGCAACCAATAAACTCTTTCAAGTATTTTTCCTCTACCATTCCCAAATGACTACACTCAGGTGAAATTCGCGCTGATGTAAGTAAAAGCAGAAAGGACATTTCAGGAACTTGTAGGTAAAGTATGTACAAACTTGACCCGACTAAACTTCCCTTCCCCAGAAAACAATTTTGCTACCATATCTTCCTCCATACACTCTGGAGTTTTCACTTTGTCCGTAATAAATTCCACCAGCGACAAAACGACCATCCATTGTACCTTTTCTGAACTGCATCAGGTGACGTGGAATTGAACAGCGACTTTTCGATTTCCCAGTGAGCACATTCAAAATTCATTGACCCGCCTCTCCGATTTTCCTCATATTTACGCATCCAGTATGCAGTCAAGTGAAACTGCAAAATGGAATGTTTCAGTGGCTTCCTATTCACATATTGTCCGCCAGCCCCAAATACCTGTTTTGGCCTATGTTAATTTTAATCTATGGATATCTCAAAAACCTGTGGTTCGATTACAAATGTTAAAAGCATTTTGGAGTCTCCGTCAAAAATTAGGGGGTGCATTTTTTGTCGATTTTTGATTCTGCAGACACATTGAAAGATACCTGTCTTCAAAGTTTAAAAATCTGCCCAATTTTCGGTTCTGGCAAATTATCGAAAACTGATATTTATAGTGATGGTAAGTATTCCAAAATTCAAACTACTGCTAAATCACAATAAAGTATGCCATTCATATTTTATGGCAAACTGATACAGATTCTATTATCACTCAGATGGAGATTTTTGCTAAGACTTGTTCCCAGGATCATCCTGGCTCAAAGCACCTAGTCAACTTTTACGAATGCGCAATGGGCACAGTTTTAAATGGGGATATGCCCGCTCCAATGGTCTACATTGCTATGGAGCTTGCCAAATATAGCCTGGAAGACGAACTAGTATACGATAAGGACTCTCGAAAAAATAACCCAAAATATATTGGTTACTTAAAAAATGTTTCATCAGGTTTGGAATACCTTCACGACCAAAACATTGTGCACCGCGACATGACGCCGCAGAACATACTAATATTTGAGACGGAGGTCACCGGGGAAACCATTGCCAAACTGGCCGACTTCAGCCTAAGCCGAGAAATGTCACGGTACGGGTATATGCCTATTCAAAAAACAACTTACTTGTATTTGCTGCTTTCCGACAATTTGACGACTTTGTAAGATGCGGATTCTACGGCTGCTGCTTCGTCATCCAAGTATACTTTGCACATTTGGTCGCCTTTCGACAGCAGGCCATATCAAGCATGCTACAAAAATGGGAGGACTATGAATTATACATTGGCGGCAGACAAATGGGCAATCAGCGCTGGAATACTACTTTGGTCATCGTCATCTCTTATGGAATTTTTTCGCAGATTCTCTCACTATCAAAAGCTATCTGGCGCATGGGAATTGTCGAATGGTCATACGAAGGTATGATTCTTTACTACTCCAATGATTTTGCTACAGGATTTATCTACCGCCTGACAAAGGATGATATAAAAGCTGCCGTCAGAGAAATCAAGTTGACAAGTGCGACTGAAGACAAGTCTTGTCTTCAGTCGCAGGAGCATGGGGGATTAAGATACGGTCCTTTGGACTTTTTCTGATCTTCTGGAGGTGTCGTTGAGTTGTTGACCCTTTTGTTTGTTTGTTTGCCACTGCTGATTACGAAAAGATGTTAGTACTATTACTATTACTCAAAGGATCAGATTAGAATATGATATACATGCACAACTAAGTACTACAATTAACTTCTCACTGAGCATCAAACTAAATAGAATATGGTATATATACACTACTATATAACTACTACTCACTACTAGTACCTACTCACTACTACTATCAACCAGTCAATAATATTTTCACTAACTTTTAATATTAAGAAATTTTTGATATCAGTTTACCTGAATATTTCATTTTTTTATTTTCCGACGTTCATCAGCTGCCTTCCTACATGCCTTTGCAACTCCCATACACATTTTTTTAGAGTTGGTAATGTTGGGTCATTCCTCTCAAGGAACATGCTAAACTTCCTTTTTTTGCACGAGCTTTGCTGCAAGCGTTACTGGTTTTCTAAACAAGACGATAAAATTATCTTAAATTTTGTTTATTTACGCATTTTGCTTATATACAATAATATCATGGTTGAAGGCGCACGTTTGTTTATGCTTTCGCACAATCATCTGCATCTTCTAACCATGTATTATGTCAGGTAAGCTCACTTTTCTTTGTTGTTTAAAGTTCACATTATTCACGGTATCACTTTCCGACATTCCACGACTTTCCGTTCACGAGCAGCCAATTGTAATAAAAAATGCAGGTGTAATAAGATACAAACACACACCCAGATACGCAAACTCATCTGATACAAGCACAGCGAAGAAAACAGATGAACAGTAGCATATATTGAAGCTACCTCTGGTCTGTGGGGCATGCTGAGATGAATAGTTGTCTTTGTTCATGAATATGAACAGAAACAAACGCTATGACATTTTTATGCAGGGGATGAAAAATTGTTGCATTTAATCTGCCACAGCGAAGCTTGAAAATAACATTGAAATGATATTATTGTATTGCGTCGTTCGGTGCCGCACCTGCCCCCTCAGGGGGCAGGGGTGGCACCGAATATAACAACACGCGCATTTTGTTATTTTGCGTAATTTTATCCAACATATTGAAAACTATTGTCAAAATGAGACGCGACCTACAATGCTTCCTTCTTTGATTTTTGCTACTGTGATTCAAATCCGATCACAGTAAAATGTTTACAGCAAATCAAATGTATTAACTTGTTTAATTTTTTTAATTGTGCAAAAATTCCTAGGATTGATTAATTCGTGCCGAGGAAGCATATGAAAAAACCCAGCATTAGTATAAGTCTGCTTTCTGCTTTGTGAAAAATATTTCTATAACCTCAATATGGCTTGTAATAGTGACTAATTAATGAACTGAAATAAAAGTCCAACTGAACCTTCCTGGAACGAAACAAAAACATTATATTGTGAAAGTAATTGTCATTTCGTTGCTGATTTGAGAGGAAAACTCATTGAAAGATCAAGGCCACTTATTTAAACAAAACTTGTATCAGCATCAAATATCACGAACACACGAGGCTGCCTCAGGCCATGAAATATTGCACAGTATGAATCGTTTGACGTTTTATAAAAGCAAATGTTGTATAATTTGTGTTGAATGTTCTGTGTAACTTTAAGATAGAATGATAACCTGTACAAATGGGAAACTAACATTTGTTTTGTTATGACAACAACGCGAAAATGTTTAACTTATGGAGTGATTTTTGAAAACTGTTACATCATCCTGTAGTGTTTATACTTCACTGCCGTGATGTAAAATTACTTTTGGAGTAAGCTGTTCATTAGATACACTCTATTGGGAAGAATTGTTCTAGCAGCCCATGTGGCATCATTCTTCGGACTACGATACTTTGAAATGCGGAATAATTCATTGCATAATAGATCGACTAGTATAAGTAAACTTAATTCCTCTAGCAGCAGTATATTTCGGATATTGTTTTCGAAAAAGTAACGCTCCCAACGGTTACTGCTTCAATATCTATCCAACCAAATCCCACACGGAAGATTAATTTGCCGTGATAACTATTAATCCAACATAATAGTTTTCCAAACGTAATTATATTTCGCCTGTAATTATTTTTGTGATAACTATTTTTGTGTAATTATTTTTCCAACATAATATAATGGTCAGCAGTATTAGATTTTCAACCTCAAGTATTTCAGGACCAGCAACAATAATGTATATTTGTTCTTTAAGATTCACTTGCAATTAAAACATAATTACCAAATAATTCAAGGTAATGCAGTAAGCTTTATAGAATTGACCATCCAGGCGACTTCTGAAAATGATATTATATTCCATCATTATCAAGTGTAGGTTAACGACGCATGACGTATTATAATGAAAGTATACATACTGGTAGCCCCTTGGTGCCAACAAATTAATTTGCACATATGCATCATAATCTTTAAAGTCTATACTGTATAATGTAATCGCAATGTAATACATTTTCCCCCAGTATCATAATCACTTTTATAATTACCACAGGTCCGAAAACAATTTACATGCCAACAGTAATTACTCCGTCATATTAATTGCTTCCTACAATATAACTAGGTTTCAACCAGGAATGCTGAGACGATCGTCTCATAGTGCTTCGTAATATGCAAAAATTAGGAACTCGTTTGCAAACGCGAAACACGGCAGTTGGCCAAAAGTTTGATAAGTGCAGTTGACCGTATTGTACAACGAATATGGCCGTCATTTTGATGATTATTTTGCCCCTTTTTACAGTTTGCAACGTGGCAGTGTGCACTGGTGACATTGCCGTTCTATTGGACTCTTTGGAAAGCTTCAACATTTCTCGATTGCGCCAATTCCAGCATTTCTCAAAATCCAGGTTTATGAAGCTGACAGAAATTAACCGCAACTATACATCTGACAATCTGCCAACGGTACTGAACTTGTACCAAATTCTCAAACCCTTAAAACCTGTTCGATGCCTCGTTTGCGTCAATAATTATCACCCAGTGGACCTTCCGGGTGATATCGATTTTCCCGTGATTTTGAGAAACTTTGGACCTGCGATGTTATCTTACTCTAAAACTAGAAACATCTGGAATGACTGGTCGGTCTCAGATTTCATTTGGGCACCAACCAAAGGCGTTGCAAATTTTGGGGTAATCTTACCCTCTTGGAAGGAATTTAATTGCAGCATCTCTCGATACTTTGTCGGAATTGTTCCAGGAGCAAAGGCCAGCAGTTACTGCGTCGAACTGAACATCCGGAGATATTCATCCTACTCAAAACCCTGGAACTGCCAAATACAGTTAGATCTGTTTCCAGAAGTCTTTAGACTCTTCGAACCCAGGACAAGAGATCGTCAGTCAATGAGCTTTCCCGGAATGTTCCAATTTTCACAGATGACTGAGCCTCATTTGACAAAGTCCTGGCCTCAAACAGTTTACATACTGTTTATAATTAAATCTCAGACGCAGTCAAAAAATAAAAGTAAACTTTGCGGATTGTTGTGCAAAGCATACGCAAAAACAGCTAACAGCCATTTTTGGGGAGAATCAATAAGCCAAGATATATTTGTTCAAGCTGATGTGGCAACAAAATGGATGATTCTGGAACCGGTTTCTGGATTCGCAACCAGCATCACGGTTATCTCAAAATTTTCATCATGTCCAACGGACTTAAAATACACGACGATTCCAGTTGCAAATTGGATGGCAATTGACTCAATGGAGATGATCTCATCTGCTGCCTATCCTCCAGGAAGGCAGTGGAAATGGGAAGTTCAAGAAGATGAACTATTCGATGAGGCGGTGAATTTAGACATTCAATCAGTTCTGTTTCGGGAGCACTTGAGAAAATCGAGAAAAAGGCGCAATGGCGGTAAAAAGCAACCAGGTGAAATCGATAAGATATTTTCTGTTTACGCCAACCTACTACGAGGAATTCTGTCCAATTTGTCAGCATTTGAAGAGCCTATTTTTATCTGTGAACCAGTAAACGGATTATCCATCAAAGCAGCGGATCACTACGAGATAGGAGTTAATCCGATCAGGTTGCAGTGGAAAGGGTATGTGGTTGAGCAAGACGTTCGGAATAAGTATTCGCTCACATTTCACAACTACTTGCGTCATCTAAAGTTTGTAAGTTGCGGAAGGCGCAAGAATAATCCGTATCCTGTTGAGGAGTTTGTGAACGTCTATGATAAAGGCGTTTGGTATTGCATAATATTCTCTGTATTGTTTTTGTTTTGGTTTACTACTTCTCTCGCTGAAAGTTATGAACCAGGGCAAATTAGAATATATGGGAGGCCTGTAAGATTTGCCAGAATGCTCACCTTTATAAAGGTGCTTGTCGAGCAGGGTGACCCATTCTCAATTTGCATGCTCACTCATTTAAAACTGCGTATGGTAACAGGAGCTTTCCTTCTAGTAGCTATTGTTTTGAGTAACGCATACAAGAACACAAACGTGTACAACCTGATTGCTCCTCGGAAACCGGTTCCGTTTGAAGCATTAAGCCAGCTCGTTGATCACGGCTTCAAAATATATGCCAGCGCTGGGAAGGTGGCACGTACTTCAATGATCTTTTTGGATGAATATCTAAAATCCGATACTGGCCATCATTATATTGGCAATGGTGGTTTCGTAGTCTCGGAAGCCAAAATTGCTATGGATGCCATTGAACAGGACAACCCTGGCAACAAAACTGAAATGAGGGAATATAAAATTTTAGAGGCATTAGTAAATGCAAGCTTGATATACCCATTGGTGGGCGATATATTTGTAAAGGCTAAAATCGCGTATCCCAGACAATTTGATGGTCCCACTGGAAGGCCAAAATATGGCAAAGCTTTAGATGAGCTGTACTTTGAAATGGAGCAACTTGCCATTACAAAAGATCTGAAAGGGTGTAATAATTTTGCTGCAGTAATGCCTAGCTACATATGCAACAAGATTGCTAGACAATTAAAAAGCGAGTTTGATTTGCCTGTCGATGTAAGTACAGAAAGATTTACTTGGGACAACATAATTGTTAAGATGTTTGGCGTGATTCCACCATATATTTCAAAAAGACTAAGCGGAATGGAGTCGTCTGACATTATAAGATGGTGGACAGATCTCATGAGCCGGGTAAAAGTTCCACAGAGTATGGCTTCGTTTGAGAAACCATCAATGCATGGAAACGTACTGGTGTTGTTTATGGCTGTAGTCGCAGGAGAAACCTTGGGACTCCTATGTTTCCTGTTAGAATTAAGACGATGCATTTGGCATGTCTTGTGCGAGTTTTTCCAAAGAACACAATGTTTTATTAAAAGGGTTTGGATACAAACGAGAGGCGTTGCAACAATGAGAATTAACGTGATGCCGGATGGAAAAGTGGAACCCAATGAGTCAATGTGATACAAAGATAAGGACTGGTAACAGAGTCACTGATGTGGTTGATATTCAAAGCCGGCCAGAAAATGTTCCGCCATCATTGATGTAAATAACATAATTGAACACTTTATAATTAGTCAGAGATTAAAATGTACAAGTAATGGGGTTGTACTCGCTAATCTTTAACGGATCATTGCATTATATGCTGACTACAATAGGTCATGAAACTTAAATGCCGCTAATAACTAAAACTATTGGTAGTAAACAGCTAATTTTAAACTACGATAGGAACATTCACGAGTGGATGGCTGATGCATTCAAAAATTACAAATACTAAAGTGTTTACACTAAAACAAATATCAAGCATATATAAATGCTAATGAGGAAGCAAGGTTCACGTACATTGGACTACATTTTTCATGCAGCACGATTTGATGAATTGGTTATTTTAATTAATACACACTACTTTCTTTCACCAGTTAAATCGATAACAATGACAACCGTAGTTTAAGTACAATCATGCATTCTCACTTTAGAGCCAAGAACGACCACTGAAACAGTCAGAGATTTGGCACAATTGTGGGATGCGAATTATAAATAGTATGTGCCAACGGCCATTTTTAGTTCACTTTAGGAGAAACCGCAAATTTTGTTGTAACCGTACTTCTGAAACGGTTTCACTAGTTAGCATATATTACGACTAGTTACGCAAATTACAATTCTCGTAAGCCGTAACAGCACAGGCATAATTGAAAATAAAATTCCAGCCCTAAATACGACAAGTAGTTTCTCAAAATTATACACATATTTTCACACAAAATATGCTACACTCGGAACATTACAAATATTTTTGCATAAGCAATTGTCACATAATTAATACATCCTACTTGTCATATTATGTATGTAAATTACATAAGACTGGATGAACATTGTAATGCTAATGATGATTTAAAAAATAATCCATTATAAAAATTGTGAATAAAGATTTACTATCTGATTTATTGAATCTTACCCGAAACATGTAATTACATCTAAGATACTACCAAGTTAATTCGACTCACAGTTATTTGAAACCACAGTGAGTCATATGATGCCTTCGGTTTCATTGCTAGGGCATCTGTATATGATATGAAGTAGAGCTTCTGGCAATGCCAGCCACAATTTACTGCATTGTCATGTTTAAGTTTCTCGGTTTATTCTAAATATATTATAAGTGATGTAAAACAAGTACGTATAGATATCGCTGGCTGAGATGATCAAATATTGCCATCTTTAAATTTGGTTGAACCACCTAAACATTCATGTCACTGATCTTGCTCATATTTCATTCACCTATCGGGATTCACCTGAAGCTAAGAAATGTATAGTCTTACGAGCCTCATGCTTTTCCATCCCTCCCTATGTACATGTTTTTTGTTTTATAAATGGACTTTTTAAAGTGACGTGTGCAGCACTTCTACAGATTTCAATATTTTCTGTGAACATAATACGTAGAATATTTATTCCTTCAAGTTTTTGGAATGGATTATTAAATACTAGGGCATGCTTCTGTATCAGGTTGTAATACCATTCACGAGAACATCTAGGTATATTACCAGTTCACTTTTTTCTATATGATAAATGTTTTTTTAATTCCAAATTGATTTGCAAGGGCGCCGAATGATTTTACTGAAATAAAAAGTAAAAATGTTCTGAACGCAATTGTTGCTGCATTGCTCCTTTGGGGATATATGAATGAGGACGGCGCTACTTTATGGCAAATTTATCCCTACTTTCATATAATTGGTTATATTGTTGACGACATCCTAATTGGAGGCAAACTTCCACAACCTAGTTTGCGTTTACTATTTTGGTCCGTTCGCATTTGAAAATCACGGCCGTGTTTACAGTTGGTTGTAATGAACAAGACTGTGCAAGTAAATAGCAGGATCTGGGTTGCTAATCAAAGATTAGGGAACAATAACCGAGTCCATGAGGTAATCCTTTTACGATCATTAAAGCAAACGTTCACGACAAACTTTTATGACATGTAATGCAGCTGTTGATGACTAAATGATAATGTCATCAGATGTGGTGAACATGTTTACATGTGTCCAGTTGCATAAAATTGGAATGTGAAGTCGTTGTAAAGTCATTTCAGCGTGTACCAGATTTTCACAAGCAATCAACTAACCATCTCGTGATACAAATACATATAAAATAAAAAGTGTGCAGTTTTGCATTTCGACGAAGACTGGGTGTCTCCAAGGAGAGAGATTAATGTGACTACAGTAGAATCAAGGTACATATTTGCTGGAAGCACAAGTCAAGAAGGACTACGGGAGTTGAGTTGTCAAAATAATTCACATCTCCTAAATGAACCTTTATTGGTTGTAAGGACGGTATGATTCGAGCAAGCATCCGTCGTACATTTGGAGAAACCAGTGGTATGAGTTTTGTTCTGATATGCGACAACAGCTCCATGGAATCGTAGTAAACGCCTCCAAATATTCCGAAGACCACGACTATTCCCAGAAATCCCTCCAATACTGCGCATGAAAACATGAATAACTGGAGACTAGAAATTCCGGAATCCATCGACATGAGAGCGTAGCAGCCCATTATATACGTGGACAAAGCAATGCCCAACATCACCAGTATAATATGGTCTTGCTGAAACATGTTGTAGTACCGTGCTATTATCTGGATTTCCCTGTACACAGAAAAGTGGTTCGGTCCGGATCTACTCTTTCCACCATTCCGCACATGATGAATCAAACTGTGGGTGATTTTCTTTTTAAAGTAACTCAAATAATACGTAATACAGGCACCTGCTAGAAAGGACAGCTCTAAACTAACGAAGCAAAGAAACCCCATCATGTCTTGATGTAACCAAAGTATCCAGACAAATATTATGGTCAGAATTAACACTGCCGAAATTGCTAAGTCAACATGTCCGTTATCCATTGTGGGGAAACTGCAGTGCGGTAGTACAAAATAGGCAAACGTTCCTGGAGAACAATTGTCTACCCATCGCTGAAGTGAATAGCATATTGGACCAAGTAGGGAAGTAGTCAATCCAGAAATCTGTATCAATTGAATAATCCGTTTTTTGGATTTTGTCAACGCAAATTCTCGCGACAATGGACTGCCTGTGCATAAATCCGATATAATGCATACATATATTATACACATATCCCAAATTTTGTACATTCATTGAAATCTGTCAGTAGGATTTACCTTGCAGATGGCGCTTTTCAAATTTCAGCAACAAATTGAACAACTCCACCGCCTCCACACGTTTTTGAATGCTAGCCCATCTCAATTGCAACGTGGCAGTCCCAATGGCGCAATAAAGCAAACACTCCATGGTCATCATTACGGAGCGTTGACTCATGCCGTAAAGGGTTTGAAACCACAGCATGAAGGTATGAACAAAAAACTGGAACGATCTGAATTTTTGTGACGCCAATTTGTTTGCAGGACATGAACAGAGAGCAAATGTCATGTATGGATTGGAACCCGCCTCATGAATGTACGTGATAGGTGAGGGAGAAATAATTTCCAGAAGGCGAAGGTGAAGTGTAAATAAACTGAGCGTTTTTTCCTGTATCAACATTTTCTGAATGTGAATTGACGAATAGTTGTTGCTAGTAGGACAATTATTTTGAAGTCAATCTGCCGACGAGACCTCTCCGTTTGTTAATATTTTCCCACGTCATCTACTTCGCAACGTAGTCCTGTCAATGATTGAATATGTAAAAGTATCATTTAATCAGTTGTCGTTTTCTGCTTCGAGTTGCTGTATTTGAAAGTTGACATGTCTGTGGTGTCTGGTTATACCATTACCAAAAAAATAAATAATGCATCCTTTTTGGCTACTAGTTTTAAGGATGCAAAGTAGATGCACATTCCTTTCGACAGTTCTTTATATAACGATACTTTATATTTCATGTTTATATGTGTACATAGTAAAAAGTTATTTGAAATTTGTGATAGCTAGCAGACACTTGGAAACAGAGGCGCTTATAATGGTGTTGTATCTATTTTTGCCAGGAATTTTTAATTTTTCTGACACTGACTTTAAATGTAATATGTGTAATACATATTCCGAGTTGTTGGTGTCTTGTTGGTCCAATATTTCTGTCCGCATTGTAAACTGTGTAATGAAAGCGAGTACGAAACATTCAAAACATTTGCATTGTTAATTCGCCAAACTAATGCTATGCTGCATGGAAAGGTGGCTCCGGAGCATTTTATATTTGAAAAGAAAAAAAATCAGCACGTGCTATTTAGTTATTTATACTTAGTTGGCATTTCAATGTAATTTCAAACATTTAATTCTAATGTCGCAGCACTTCTGAACAATATGGAAAGAACGTTATGGCTTATAAGTTTTTCATCCAATTGGTTCATGTTCAGTATGGATTATGAAAAGGTCGTAGCCTCCGCCCGTAGTTAAGAAAATACCTCGTGGTATATGCTTCCCAACTTATATGGTAGGAGGTCATAGCGCAACAACCGTTGCAGAATAGAAATTAATAAAGCATCACCAAACTGAACGAATCAGATTTTATTTTGAGCTTTCTTTTGTCCACTAAACATTTATTATCAATGTAGTAAAACAACGACTGGTGTTCTGACACATTCCGTCGCTGCAAGGTGGTTGTAGGCGATATGAAATATATCCACGTATTACTGTAATAACCGGCTATTAGGATGAACATTAAGTTACAAATCCTTAAGTTTAATTTGCTAGCGATAATAGGGAAATTGCGGACAAACCTGCTAGATTAACTGTTGTGGGATAATTAGAGCAGGAATCCTCTAAATTTATTTTGATGAAATCAGTATAATTGCTTAAAACAAACAAAACTGTTTACTCAAACACTAGCAAGTGCTACTTCCTCATTTGTAATTGAATATTGCAAGTCATTCTAATTCCACTTTATCACAGGTATCCAGACCATCATGCACATTAGAGGTAACTAGGTGATGACTTATGAATATGGTGGCCAACAATAAATTGTATGTGTTTAGTTTATTCAAATATGGCGCCGAATGCATACGAGTATTTGAATGTACAACCGCAAACCATTCAAAGGCTTATTGAGGTATTAATGACATATTTTACTTTTACTTGCCCTACACGAGTCCCTTACTAAAAGTGCATCAAATGCATAGTTACTTGTATTTATAACCCTTAAAAGAGTATGCATGACTAAGCTTTAACAGTAATATAGAAGCCTACTATAAAGTATTTGACCAAGTTTACATTAGTATATGCATCGAGTACGTTTGCGTGTGGGGAAAGAACCCATACATAGCTACACAACATGTTTAAGTATGCATGCATTTGAAGCACCAGAATGTATTTACTTTATGAACATGGATTTCTAAAGGTTATGTTTTATGAACAACGATGCTTTGCTCGACATCCGTGGTTGTGGGTACATCTCCAGAATGCAAGTTTGAAGAATGTTTTAGTGATTCGAAGGCGGATGCCAATACATGCAAAAATTGCAAGCACATAAGCAAAATTGAAATCCTTTCCGGTTAAAATTTCCTTGTTCTCTGCAAGGAACACCAAACCTGCCGCAATGAGTCCGGTTAAAAGTAGAATAAATATCACGAGAATGTTACCAGACAGTTTAGCACTTTGTGGTGGAAGTCGATCTTCAATAGTAAATGCCAGCACAGGGCTCTTCACTTTAGGTAACCAACCGACTATTCCCGACTCTTTCATGCTGAGCAATCGCTTGAAAATTCCACGTGGGCCATATCCCTGGATATCCAAGACAATGCTGAGCGATCCATATATTTCCGTTGACACGGCGACGTATGGTTTTTCATCTGACTTTACGTTTTTCGCAAATTCCGAACAGTTTTGTTCAGGCAGAACGTATGCGGTTTTGTTGCATTGCGATAAACCATTTAGGAACCACCAGTTTTCGTTTTTCCAAAATCTCAACTTATTGACCGGCTGCAGTTCATCAATCATGTAAAAGTAGTCGTCATTTTTCAGTTGAATGACGTCATAGTATTCATTCGTCATATTGGTGATTTCCGATAATACATTTGGATGAATACTTGAAGCGGCGCTGAGGTTCCGCAAAATGTTCAACTTCTCAGTACTCATTGTGGAGCCAACTCCTTTCGTGTTTAATCTGCTTGATACCTCCGTTTCTGCAAACAAGTGATTAAATCCTAGCCTGTCGTGTACTGTATGTTTTGTTGATTTGAGTGGTAGGTAAATATCCTTTCCCTCAACTTCGAATTGTATTTGGAGGTTGGACACTCTGCTGTATATGGTAAATTTGCCTTCGATCAATTGAGCCAAGGTTTCGTACAGGAGTGGTTTTCGAGATGTGATCATGTTGTACACGTTGTTATTCTTGTACGCGTTGCTAAGTACAAGTCCGGCCAACAAAAACGCAGCCAAAGACAATCTCAAAGTTTGATTGTTTACAAAGTAGGCGGAGAATGGATCACTTTGCTCGATGAGGACCTTTCCTAATGACAACAAGCTGTCAGAGTATTTTGCTCTCGCCCGTGACGTTGTAGACCAGTGTGGTCTAGACAGTACCAGTGTGAGAAGGAACCATGACAATCCAATTAATATCCAAATGACTACGTCATAAGCCTTGAAATATTCTTTAAAAGGAAGCAGTTCCGTGCCTCGCTGCCCACAGGACACAAATCTTAGTTGGCTCAAATGGTCTTCAATTTCCAGAAGATGCTGGATGCTGCCAGCTGGCCCTGGTGCGACCAGCCCAATACTTATTTGCATGTTCCTGGTTCTGAGGTCATCAAATCGATGTTCCGATGATGACCGTGGCGTAAGTTTTCCATTGTCGCATATAGGTCCTTCATATAGGTCAATTAAGTATGTAACGTTCCTCATGATCCCGTACACAATATTCACAAGACCGAAGTAGAATTCGTCTTCAATACTTGCTGTTTCCCAGCTTGCAATTTGGCGGGATTTGGCATTTGTTTGTGGACAAAAGTTCAAAATACTGGAAATGCTGTTGATATATCTTTCGCCGCTTCCCATATTCCAGAATCCCTTCCATAGAGTTGCGGGAAACATTGTATCAGCATTGAACTTTAAAAGTGTCGGCAATGTCTGAATGGTCAATGGATACGTTTGGAATTCTTTTAATTCGTTCCTAAGAAATACACCCACCAGTTGGTCCTGTTGTTGGTTTGAAGTGTTTGAGCTCAGCTGTACCATGAAGAATACATCATGATGTATTATTGGCGTGTAGTCATCAAATTTTCCAAGCGCATCCTTAATCCAGGATTGCAATATTCGATCCGAGAAAGGATCGGACGCGGAGTTCCATGGAGCCGTATCATCATGAATAAGTATATTGAATGTGAGTGGCGGGGCTGAACCAAAGTACTTCTTTTCTCTGTTCTTTGTGTATTTATAGACACGGTGAAAGCAGCCGTAATAGTAAGGACGGAAGTCCTCGGATATGTAGTATCCTACTTGAACCAAACTGTTCAGAGATTTGTACAGGGTGGATGCTTTCACAATGTCTAGTCGAAGACAGTGAGTATGTAGTTGTGCCCATCCTTGGTACTGAATAGCCCAAACAGACTGTAGCGGGAAATTTGTCAGGTTTGTACCGGCTCGAATAGGAGACCTGATGACAAGTGGAAAATTGGTTTCCGGAATGTCTCTGTTCTCTGGCGCCAATACAAAAATCACCGGTGCAGCTAATTGGAGAGCCTCTACGATTTCATCCACAGCTGTGGGTGGAGCTGCGTTTGGCTTTTGTTGAGATAAGTTTAACTTTGCTTTTGTGATAGGATATGATTCCTCATATGGCTGCGATTCCAAAAGTTGCAATCGGTATGCGAAAATGAATAGTGTGCTATATTTCAATATGGTTGCTCTGCACATTGTTACGGAATTTTTTTCAATTTTTTCAACTTCTGATGTTACTATGCTGTGGACGTAAACGATTTTTGTGGGGCTTCCCAACTCTTAGACGTATATGAAACTATTAACTGAATAATTACTTTCGTCTTCTAGTTTCCTGGTGGGCAAACTAGTAGTAATTGCATTTCTAAATACTGAGCAAATACATGTCATTATTTCTTCAGAATGGATGTTATACATTAGACTACGATGTAATTATTTCTTACACGAAATCTTAATGCTTGTAGTTGTGCTGGACTCCAGGACACACTTTCATTCATTTTTGAGGAAATATTCTTGGTGAATATTATTTGGTGCTCAGACATTTTTATACCTAGAAGAACATATTTTCGAATCGGTAGTTTTTCTGGGTTCATCATAGGAGCCATTCAGATCGTTGTTCCAATATTAGATGTTAAAACGCAGGGGTTTAGAGTAAAAAAATGGACACTAGAATCACAAATGAGTATTTTGGGCAAATAAATAGCTTTACTTGGACATACCAATTAAGCTGAGTAGTTTGAATGAGCATATGAGGTTTTGCTTTAGCCAACCCAACAATTAATTTTTTCATGATGTCAAATTAACCTTGTAAATAACGCTTTCAAATTGCAGGAACAAATTTTACAACTCCACCGCCATTTGGCGCTTTTGAATGCTAGCCCATCTCAACTGTAACGTCGGAGTCGCGATTGCACAGTACGGCAACCACTCCATTGTCATCGTTACAGGGTTTGAATCCACAATAGAAAGGTATAAGCAAAATACTAGAAGGATCTGAATCTTTGCGATGCCAATTTATTTGCAGGGCATGAACGATACGATACGGCCATGTATGGATTAAAACCCGTTCCACGAATTTGCGTGATAGGAAAGGGCGCAAAACTCTCCACAAGGCGGAGGTAAAGTATAAGTGAACTCAACATCTTCTATATTAACATTTGATGAACTACAATTGAGCATTTCTATTAGGACAGGTATTCGGAAGTGGACCAGCCGACAAGACGTATCCGTTGTTAATGTTTTCTCAGTCAACGTTGATCATTATTGATCATTATGTAAATACATTTATCTGTATTATCACTGGCTATTTCAGCTTTCCATCAATGTTTTGTTCAGATTACAATGCTTTAAAAATTAATGAAGAAAATGGTATTCGCTGTTTCATATCCCAACGGTATGACACATAGGATACACTATTCAACAATTAAGTTGCTCTAGATGAGCACGTGATTTTTTGCTTCTCTTAATTGTAATAATTCATACCTGGTGTTATGGTGTTGTTTGTATGAACTTAATGAATATTACAAATGCTCTGTTGTTGGATAGGATAAAGTTTTATTTATAAGAAGAATCACTCACAACCAGCCAAAGGCGGCTATCTAGTTACTGGCTAAAGAGTATGAGGTACAGAAGTGTATTTATAGATTGTTACCAATTTGAGGGATAAAGGCGTGATACTAAATAACAGATACAAAGAGTGTGAACAAGAGTAATAATAACAAAGGGCAATAATGTGCGTAGCACAAAGAATAAGGAAGAAGGTAGAGGATTATTGGGAGTACAAGTGTTGGTTGCTTGGCTTATCGCATATGTGAATGTAAGGATAATTAATCACATTTCATTAAACATTTCTATCTTGTATCAATCTTTACCTTACACGATTTTTCCATATTTTAATAACTTCCTAACCTTCACAGAATTAGTACATAATAGGACAATTCATTTTTCATCATTTTAGTCTGAAGTTTAATACTTTAGTTCTTATTACCTTTCTCTCATCCACGCCGCAATATTGTCTTGAAGCAGTATTGATTTTGTCGTGGGCGTTCAATGCAACCACTTTACTACCTAGGTTGGTGCCGTGAATGTTGCAACTAATAATCTGCGTAAACATTTTTTTCTTTAACAATTACAAAATAAATTATAAGTGCCGATCTTGATTCCGGTTTGCATGATTATTGATGCACTTCCAATACATAAGTTTGATGAATATTTTAATGACATACCATTGGAGACGGATACCTTCAACAAATCCACGCACGCCTCGAAAATTTGACCTCCAATCGGTGACATATTTTTCTACTACCATTTCTCTGTTCTCTGCGAGGAGCAAAACACCTGCCGCAGTTAACCCGGTGATAAGCAGAATGAATATTACAATTATGTTACCAGACAATTCAGCACTTTGCGGAGGAAGTTGTTCTTCATTATTAAAAGCCAGCACTGGGCTCTTCACTTTAGGTAACCAACCAGATATTCCTGACTCTTTAATATAGACCAAACGCTTGAAAATTCCGGGTGGTCCATATCCCAGTATATCTAAGACAATGCTTAGCGATCCATATATTTCTGTTGACACGGAGATGTATGGCTTCTCGTCTGACTTTACCTTTCTCGCAAATTCCGAACAGTTTTGTTCCGGCAGAACGTATGCGGTCTTATTGCATTGGGAGAGACCATTTAGGTACCACATGTTTTCGTTTGTCCAAAATCGCACCTTATTAGCTGGCTGCAGTTCACGAACCATGTAGAAGTAGCCGTCATTTTTGAGTTTAGTTACGTCATAGTATTCATTGGTCATATTGGTGATTTCAGGTAATACATTTGGATGTATTCCAGAAGCAACGCTGAGGTTGCGCAAAATGTACAGCTCTTCAATATTTATGGTTGAGCTCACTCCTTTCGTGTTTAATCTGTTTGACACATCTGTTTCTGCAAACAAGTGATTAAATCCGAGTCTGTCATGGACGGTATGTTTTGTTAATTTAAGTGGTAAGGAAACATCCTTTGTGTCAGCTTCGAATTGTATTTGGAGCTTTGATACAGCGCTGTAGACGGCAAACTTGCCCTCGATTAGTTGATCCATTGTTTCGTACACGAGCGGTTGCCGGGATGTTATCATGTTGTACACGTTGCTATTCTTATAAGCGTTGCTTAGAACAAGTCCGGCCAACAAAAACGCAGCTAGAGACCATCTCAATGATGGTTTGTTTGCAAAGTACGCAGTGAATGGATCACTTTGCTCCATGAATACCTTCGCTAATGATAACAAGCTGTCAGAGTAGTTTGGTCTAGCTCTTGACGTTTTTGTCCAGTATGGTCCAGACAGAATCAGTGTCAATAGAAACATTGAAAATCCTATTAATACCCAGATGGTTACGTCGTAAACCTTGACCAGTTCTTCAAAGGGATACGCTGCCGTTCCTCGCTGTCCACAAGACACGAATCTAAGTTGACTCAAATGGTCTTCAATTTCCAGGAGATGCTGATTGCGGCCGGTGGGACCTGATGCGACAAGGCCAATACTTAATTGCATGTTTCTGGCCCTGAGTTCATCAATACGGTATTCCGATGAAGCCCGTGTTGTAAGTTTTCCATTGTCGCATATTGGTCCCTCGTAGCGGGCAGTTGTGTAGGTAACGTTCCCCATGATCCCGTAAATAACATTCACAAGACCAAAGTAGAATTCTTCTTTACTACTTGCTATTTGACGGGATTTGGTACTAGTTTGTGGACATGATTTCAAAATATTTGAAATACTGTTGACATATCTTTCGCCGCTTCTCATATTCCAGAATCCTTTCCATATAGTTGCGGGAAACATTGTATCAGCATTTGAATTAACGAGTTTTGACAACATATCGATTGTCGTTGGATACGTTTCGATTTCCTTTAATTCGTTCTTAAGAAATACACCAATCAGTTTGTATTGGGTTTCGTTTGAATTGTTTGCGCTCAGCTGTATCATGAAGAACACATCATGATGTATTATTGGCGTGTAGTCATCAGATTTTCCAAGTGCATACTTGACCCACGAATGCAAGAACGGATCAGAATAAGGATCAGGTTCAGCGTTCCATGGAGCAGCTTCATCATGAAGAAGAATATTGAATGTGAGTGGTGGGGCTGAACCGAAAAATTTCTTTCCGCTTTTATCCGTGTATTTAAGGACACGGTGAAAGCAGTCGTAATGGCTACGGCGAAAGTTTTCAGAGATGTAAAATCCTACTTGAACCAAATTGCTGAGCGATTTGTACAAAGTGGATGCTTTCACAGCGTCTAATCGAAGGCAATCGGTACGTTGTTTGGCCCAACCCTGGTACTGAATAGCCCAAACTGGCTGCAACGGAAAATTCGTGAGGTTTCTAGTGGCTCTGACTGGTGCCCTGATGATATGTGGAAAATTATTCTTTGGAATTTCTATCTCCTCCGGCGCTATCACAAAAACAACCGGTGCAGCTAATTGGAGGGCCTCTATGATTTTATCCAATGCTGTGTCTGGAGCTGTGTTTTGCTTTCGTTGACACGCATTTACCTTCGTGGTCTCACATTTATCCTCGTATAGCAGTGATTCCAAAGGCAGTAATCGGTTTGCGAAAACATAAAGTGTGCTAATTGTAAGTACGATTTGCATTGCAATGTAAATTTCTAGAATTTTACTAACTTCTAGTGTTCAAATAGTGTGGACGGAGACGGATTCTGGTGGAGTTTCCAACAGTTCGACGTAGATCAAATTGTAGACGGAATACTCATTTTCATCATCCAATTTCCTTGTGGTCCAAGTAGTAATTACATTTTTAAATAATGTGGGACTCGATGTCATTATTTCTGTATAATGGATTTTATAATTTGGCCGGCCATGTCTTTATTTCTTGCACGAAATGTCAATCGTTGTAATTGGGGAGGATTCCATGGCACTACTAATCGTTTATGTATAAATTTGCTGCTGGTTATTTGGTGCTGAGACATTACCGGGAAGAATACCTTTTCAAAGCGGTACTTTGCGTATGTCCATCGACTAAACGACATGGACAATCATAATTCCTACATTACATAAGATAACACATCAGAGATTAGATTATCTGTATCAACATGAGACAACGTGAAGGAACGGTTAGAAGCTGTGCAAAAAGAGATTTTGGGAGTTATATATAATCTCAAAAGTTCAGCATATACTTGCGTAGTGCTTGCTGTGGTATCTTGTTCAGTGCAACATGACATTATTATGAATTTTATTCAACAATGGTTTTCGAGTAACTTGTTATTAGGAAATCAATTCAAAGTTTATCAGCACACATTTAAACCGAAACTAAAATAAACACAATATATTAAAGCTCGTCCACATTACATCAGTTTAAAAGGACAGTAATCATTAAAAAATAAATGACCCAAGAAATGCCTAGTTATCGTTACATTTAATATTTAAGCCAAGCCTAGTAATCGTTACAAGCCATTTAATATTTTATGTTGTGCGATACGGATAAACCCATACAAAACGTAATGAAAAATTTGAATAATATTATAATTGTTTAATTACCTTTTTACTGCAACATAAACTGTTGCTGCGGCAATTCTGGTTCACTAACGGGTATCTGATCCGTCTAAGATACATGTACTCACTACGCCATTACATGTGAATTCCATCGTTCAATAATGTCACATTAAATGCAAGACATTTATTCTTTGTCGGCAAAACCGCTTCGTCAACTTAACCAATAACAATGAAGTGATATATTGACTAAACACGCCATTTTCTGTAGTGATACTTAACGTCTACCGCATAATGTATACTAGGCAATATTGTATTTATCACTTCTTATTTAATAACAATATTAAAACTGACCGAAACTAGAATGCTCATCGTTACGTTATTGATAATTGCGAAGATCATTAGCACAGTACTTCGCTTAATTGTGTAGAAAGAACCAACCTTTACCGCTATTGGAGTGCAAGTTGCCATTTGCCGTTTTATCACTTTATATCTGAATGAATTTCCACTAGAATTTCCTCTCTCCATCAATAAAAGCCTTATCATTTCCCTTCTAACTAAGCAGTCGCTTTCATAATTAATACCTCCACAAACTACTCCAATCGTAAGTAAAATCGCCATGGCAACCACAATAGCGTATAAACTCATTCCAATAAGTAGAACATTGCGTAAGACGAAAAGCTTAACCAACACAATTACTGCTGAGACAACTGCAAACATGGCCAGTGGTTTGAAAGTGGTCAGGAACCAGGCACCGATTGACCCATTGTACAAATTGGTCAACAATTGAAGCGATGCGTATGTTCTCACAATCCAACTGTAATCTTCGGATGAAATGCGTTGCTGGCATGATACATACTTCCTATATGGGAAATATAAATATTGGCAATCAACGTTAACATCTATGGCGATGTTCTCTAGTTAGTTAGAAAGTCACTTACCTCGCATAACGGATTGTAATTGCTGAAGTTTGAAAATACACCATATGAATGTACATCATCATGATTATCGACCACCACTGACTGCTAGCCCACCAGCATCCCTCAAATATTCCCTCCAACACCAAAGTGAAAACCCGGACCCCGAAATTTTCAGATTTAAGGAACGGTCGTGATAAATGCGCACTTAAGTACCAGCCTTCTTTTGCATTATACAAAATAATAGGCAGTACTACCAAATAGTTTTGAAAAAGGTAGGAAAGGCAAAACATTGCAATGACAGCTAATCGAATTCGTCGTCCTTTATGGTACTCTATTTTCAGCTCGGGATGCTCTATAGGAAACGAAGTAAAAGTAACGCTTGTCTACATTACAATTAAACGTCAATAGTTTGCGGATTTACTTACGGGCTTGTAATTGATTTGCCAGTTTAACAGTTTGGTTAAAGAGTTGAACGACTTCATTCGTATTTCCCGGGATCCAAAATGTCCATCCGAATGAGGAACTCCCGATGGTAATAAATAACCAGAAGCTATGATATGATATCTGGAAATATAAACTATTATGGAGGTAATACGCAGCATTTGTGTAGAGGGTAATAACAATATTGATGTACGTCACAATTCGAACTAGCTGAAGGATGGTTTGTAGAGAAAATATTTTTGATGTTGAATGAACTTTATGAAGTTGCGGATCTCCATTCTCGTTCCAACTAAAGTAAACCCTTTCGAATGTTACTTTGGAGAAGAATGTAAAGAACGTTTTTACAATGACAAGAAAAATGTGGTTCCAATTCATTTCGCATGAATGGAGTATAGTCGGATTACTTGATGCGCAGGTTTGGTTGTCTCAGTGACAGTACAAGAAGTGCAATTGCCTGCCGTCGAAGCGGCAACGTTTCAGGTTACAATAGGTATTGATTGGTAATGTTAGTTATTACGATCAGTTTGATTGTGTCCTTATTAAATTAGTCGTAAGCTTACTTTATGCTACTTTCATTCCTAATTAGCAAACTCTAAGCATTGCTGTAGGAAATTTCTGGAGTCGTTCAATAGTAGTTCTCTTTCATTCATGATGTTACTTACGATAATGATCAATAAAATAATATATACCTATCTTGACGTAATCATGATATTTCATTAAAGTCAGGAATTAAAATAAACAATTGTAATGGTATTCACCACACCTAGCCTTAAGACATTTGATATCGCGTCGTTTGGACATGGGACGTTTCTCAATGCATTTGCGAAAACGAGCTCAAAATCTATGACTCCATCTTATTCAAACTGTGTACAAATGTCATTGTGTGCTGACGTGTATACAAGAATATTCATGATTCAGCAACGTGTCCTTAAACGTCCTCACCATACACTCGACTAAATTAGAACTAACGTAAATATCTGATGTAGACAAAAGTCCAATAGGATAATTGGAGTTCCATTATCAACATAGTTCACATCTCCTAGTCTGACTTTTATGGTGGACAATGCTGCAATATCTCGACGCAAGACACGTTGTTGCTTGAGTGTCAACAACGGAATGAGCTTTGTCTTGATGAACCCCAGTAACTCCACAGAGTCACCATAGACGCCACCGAAAGCTCCAATGCAAACCACAATTACCAGAAATCCCTCAACAACCGCGCTCCAAAGAATGAATAGTTGTAAACCAGACATCGCTAAGTCATTCGAAATGAATGCGTAGCAACCAATTATAAAGGAAGACAGAAACAAGTTCAAAATGACAAGTATTATATGATCTGGCTGAAACAAGTTGAAGTAACAGGGAAGAATCTAAATTTCCCTATACAGACGAAAATGATACGTTTGGAAGGTGTTCCCAGGGGATCCTTGTTGTCTGATGACCATGAAGCTATGAATAACGAGCTTCTTCACAAAGTTGAGATAGTATCTGATACAAGCCCCTGGAAGAAAGGACATATCAAAGATGACCAGTAATCCAACTCCAATTATGTCTTGATGCAGCCAAAGCATCCAGATGAAGATTACAGTCAATATGAGTACAGCTTGTGCTGACAAATCGACGTGGCCATTGTCTGTAGTTGGAAAGTTGCAGTGAGGGAGCAAGAAATAAGCAAAAGTTCCAGGAGAACAGCTATCCAGCCGCCTCTGAAGTGAGTAGCAGATTGGGATCATTACCGAACATGCCAAACCCGATAGCCCAACTGAATTATCCTTTCTTGGGACCTTGTCAAAGCAATTTCGTGTGCCACCGGGCCACCCATGAACATTCGTTATATTTATAAATTTATTATTAAACATTGTAAGACGCCTTATTACGCATGCAATTTCCACAACCTTGAAGATGTCGCTTTTCAAATTGCAGCAACATGTTGAATAGTTCCACCGTCATCTCTCGACGTTGAATGATCGCCCAGCGAAATAAGAGGAATGCCGTTCCCGTGGCGCAGTACAGCAAACACTCCATAACCATGACCAGTGGTCTTAGATGCATGCCGTGGAGAGTTTGAAACCAAAGCATGAAGGTATGAACAAAGAATTGCAACGTTTTAAATTTTTGAGATTTGACCTCCATATTTGTGCAAGATCCAAGTTTGTACGTAGTGTACGAATTAGATTCACCATGAAATGTGTGCGTGATCGGAGAGTGAGCAATAATTTGCACGAGTCGAAGATGAAGCTCAAAGAACTTCATAATTTTGTTCGTGATTAACATTTTGTCGTCCTTGGGTTGATGAAAAATTCGAACTATGTGATCGAGACTTTTGGCACTGTTGAACTGTTGGCATAAGTGTTCGGGTAAAGATTTCATCTGGACTCTCGTCTTGCCTTATGAAAAATGTTATGTGGTTACTGCATTATATACTACCACCATTATACAAGTTATCAGGCTGATAAAGCATTTAGCGCGACCAGTACACCGTCTAATTCAAGAACATAAAATTTTGTTTCAATATTCTGCCGTAATGTTGCTTAATATGCGCTAATGCTCTGCTTTAATATTATGCCTTAATGTGCTCTCTTAATGTGTTATGCCGTAATATTCTGCTTTCCTATTTTAAAATTCTGCTAGTAAAATCATTTACCAACTCATATTCCTGTATAAATCTACTTATCTGGTTGGAGATTGAGGAGTCCAATAAAATATTAAAGGTATTTGCCTTCGATCAATTGAGCCATAGTATCGTACAGGAGCGGTTGCCGAGATGTAATCATGTTGTATACGTTATTATTCTTGTACGCGTTGCTTAGTACCAATCCTGCCAACAAAGACGCAGAAAGTGGCAATCTCAACACTGGATTGTTTGCAAAGTACGCAGAGAACGGATCACCTTGCTCGATGAGAACCATTGCTAATGATAATAAGCTGCCAGAATATTTTTCTCTCGCCCGTGATGTATTTGCCCAATATTGGCCGCTCAGTACCATTCTCAGTAGAAACATAGACAATCTTCTTAATATCCAAATGAACACGTCCTAATCTTTGATCAGTTCTTCAAATCGAAATGATACCCTTCTTCGCTGCCCACAGGACACGAATCGAAGTTGACTCAAATGGTCTTCAATTCCGAGAAGATGCTGGTTGTGGCCTGTAGGTCCTGTTGCGACCAGTGCAATACTAATGTGTATGTTTCTTGTCGTTAGTAATTCAACCTGATATTCCGGTGAAGCCCTTTGTGTAAGTTTTCCATTATCGCAAATTGGTCCCCCGTGCCCGTCAATTGCGTAGGTAACGTTCCGCATGATCCCGTAAACAATATTCACAAGTCCAAAGTAGAATTCGTCTTTTCTACTCGCAGTATCCGTGCCCAAAATATGACGGGATTTGGTACTTGTTTGTGGACAAGATATAAATATACTGGAAATGATGTTGATGTATCTTTCTCCACTTTCTGAATTCCAGAATCCTTTCCATATAGTTGCGGGAAACATTGTATCAGCATTTGAGTGTACGAGTTTTGATAAGGTCTCGATGGTCATTGGATACGTTTCGATTTCTTTTAATTCGTTCTTAATATATACACCCATTAATTTAGCCTCATGTGTGTTTGCAGTGTTTGCGCTTAGCTCCGCCACGTGGAACACATCATGATGAATTAGCGGTGTGTAGTCATCGCCATTTCCTACTGCATACTTAATCCATAATTGCAAAAACGGTTCTGAGTAAGGATCAGAGCGAGAGTTCCATGGTGCGGTTTCATCATGAATAAGTATATTTAATGCGAGTGGTGGGGCTGAATCAAAATACTTCTGTCCTCTGTTCTCCTTGTATTTAAAGACACGGTGAAGGCAGTCGTAATAGTAGCTGCTGAAGTCTTCCGAGATGTAAAATCCTACGTGGACTAAAGTGTTCAGAGATTTCTACAGGGTGGACGCTTTCACAACATCGAATCGAAAGCAGTTAGTACGTAGTTTTGCCCAACCTTGGTATTGAATAGCCCAAATAGACTGCAGCGGGAAATTTGTAAGGTTTCTATCGGCAATAACGGGCGCCCTGATGACTTGTGGAATATTGGTTTCCGGAATTTTGATCTTATCTGGTGCGATTACAAAAATCACCGGTGCACCTAATTGGAGAGCATCTATGATTTGATCCACCGATGAATCTGGAGCTCTGTTTGGCTTTCGTTGACATAAGTTTAACTCTACTAATGAAGTCTTACATCATTCTTCGTATGGTTGAGTTTCCGAAACCTGTAGTCAATTTGCGAAAATAAAAAGTGTGCCAAATGTAAATATGATTGCCGTTTGCATTGTTATTGAGACTTCGTGAATTTTGGCCACTTTTGACGTTACACATCTGCGGTCGGAAACGGTTTTTTGTAGATTCTATAACAGTTCGACGTGGACAAAACTATTGACGTAATAACCATTTTCATAACCAAGTCTCCCGTTGGTCATGTAAGGAGTAATTGCATTTTAAAGTACGGTGAAAATCGATGATATTAGTTATGCTTAATAGCTTTTATAATTAAGATTGCGAAGTAATTATTTCTGGCACAAAATCTCAATCCTTGTAGTTGTGCAATCTTCATATTTTTTCTGGAAATATGCCGCTGATTATTTGCTGCTCTGATGTGTACATACCGGGACGATAATGTTTTCCAACATGTAGCCTTTCTCTGTCCATCACTTAATCTTCATGAACAAATTTCAGATTGCTTACAATTAGATTATTCCCACATTGCATATGTTAGCATACCATGGCCGATAGCAGAAACATACAGACATATGAACGATAGGAGGAAACATAACCCAAGAGAATTGATATCTTGGTGCAAAGTACACGCTCTCACATTCGGAATCTACTGGCAGCGCACTTGCTTATTTTCACTTGCTTGCGGCAGTGTCAAAGTGTTAAATTTATTTTTATTTCATTCGGTGATGCATTACCCAAGGTAATTATTTATTAACTACCGGAAGCATGATATGCTTAATAGGTAGTTATTGCGATTGATATGTTTGTCTGTCTGTTTGTATGAATGTCTGTAAGCACTATAGCATTCCTCCACGTTGACCGATTTGGTCTAATCTTGACATAGAGGTACCTCATGTAATATGAAAATTCGGTATTGATTTTGGGCCTCCGGGGGTGAACCCCACGGAAATGGTGGGGGATGCGCTCACCATGCATCTTTATAACCAAATTTTTTTATCGTCTTATCTGATAGAGAATTTTATGCTGATCAGTGTTTGTCACGGTACCATGGGTCAATTCAACCAACTTTTGTTGTGGTGGCCCCATTGACCCTAGGGTCACCAAAGGGTCAAAATATATTATTTCGGAAATTGATCCAAAAATACAAGATTAGTGTTTGGAAAGTTGAACGTAATGTCCCATTTCTTAACTTGACATACAACGTGCTTCCGGTAGTTTTTTATTTCGGATTTACACGGTCCTAGTTAGTAAAGTCTCGTTTCCAGTAGCATCAATTTTAGTCGTAGATACTAATAATTGCAAGCATAATGTCCCCTAAAGAAAAAACGTGAATTTTATGCAGCATTTATATTCGATTAACTTGTGACGGGAGAAATTAATACAAGTTAAACTACCTCTATTACAACAAGAGATCGATGCCCTAAAAACTTCAGCTTGAAAATATATGCATTTATCCGCCGTACGGACAATTCGGATGACTGTTTCTTGCATTCCAATTATTCCACGGAACTTTGTCAACAGTATTCTAGTGTAACTTGCAATTGGGCAAATATGCAAAACTTATAGCTACCGGTGGTATGTATTAAGAAAACTCTCCCTTATGACCGCGTTTGGCAATCCAACTAAACGTAAAATATATAACCCATGGCATACCCAATAATCACCTTGTTTATCAACCAAGTTGATATTTCATTCATAAACTAGTGTGGCTGTTTGATTACATGTATTACTACAGCGGAAAAGATTACGGTTACAATTCTCTTATTAACCAGACGCCGTGTAGGTAAAGATGTGTGTATTCACCTTACCACATTATATGCAAATCCCATCGCTGAATAATGCAACATCAAAGGTTAAAAATTTACTCGTCATCTCGCAAGAAAATCGTCAACCTAGCAACTAACAAAAACGATATCGAGCTTGATGATGAAATACATGCAACAGCTGAGCATTTTAACATGAGCAATGCTTACCGTAAGCTATGAGTTTTCCGACGTATGTTGCTCATATTGAAATATGCCCAGCGAATGCATGTTTCTCATGTTACATCTTCAACCGCGACATACTGAATACTAATTTTATTTGTTATGTACCGCTTAAATCCTACTATCTCTCCTAACTAGTAAGGTATAACCTTTAATACTTAACTACCGGAAGAGTCGTTCATGCCGAACTAACTAATGTTTATTCTTATTTGACCACTATATAATGTTCAATACATTCAAATTGAAAATATCCACCGATTTATGCAATAACATTTTTTACGTATGGGGATCCGTCTATACGTGTTTTGACAAGTGTGACGTTGAAGACGCTTGCAGTTCCGGATATTGTACATGGGCAGGCATTTGCGTATGTAAACCATGTTGAAGCGGTACAACCGATTCTCAGGTAAGCAAAATCAACATCATATTTTTAATTAGACAATTACGATATTGACTAGAAATTTTGGAATGGTTGTTGACAAATGCTAGGAATGATCCTTCGACGACAATTTTAGTAGGAGACACGTATGGAATGAAAGTAATATACAAAACGGTTTCATTATTCTGTTGGTTTTGAAATTTGTGCTAATTTGTGATTAAATATAACTGTTTGCTTCTTGTTAAATTGTTGGCCAATCAAGTTTAACTTAACCAAGTTTTATAAGCATACTTATGGTTTTAGCATTGGTGCCGGACTGATTAATGAAGTTGTACGTTGCTCACATGATAAAATACATTATTATGAGTTAAAGCGTGGTATCGGTGCTATGTTTTTGCACACTCTTTTTGAAACGTCAATTATGTTTGAAAATTCTCGAGTTGGAAAATCAGAAACGTAAAAAGGAAAATGAGCCAACCTAGATAATTTTCTATGCCGAAGTGGCAAATGAAAACAAAAAAAATAATTAGTTTCAGATCCATCAAGTGTTATTAATTGCATTGCCTCTTATTTTGAAATAGTTTTATAGATACGACACAGCGTATATGCAGCGAACATTGTTGTACCGTAAGTTAACGATAGTACAAAGCGGCATACGGTGACTTACTTATTAATTGTAAGACTACATAATATAAGATCATGACCAGTATGAAAGCGCATACAACAACATATAGTTTATCCCTACCTCACATAATTGGTCGTCGCCATATGCTAACATGATGACACCTAATTTTCGGACTATATTCTCTGAAATAATGAAAGCTGATTTGTACCAAGGGAATATTTCTATTATGATGTATGTATGGCGTCATCGATTTGGCATATAATTAATATTAACGTAATTTATTTTGATGTGTGGAACATGGGACATTACGAAATAAGTTCAGGTCACCTAAAGAAGTGTCAATGTAACTATCTGACTTAAGCAAAAGTCCAATAGGACGATGGGTGTTGACTTGTCAATATAATTTACATCTCCCAGCCTAACCTTTATCGGAGGTAATGAAGCAATATTGAGGAGCAAACCCCGTCGCTCTTTCAGTGCAACCAGTGGAATCAATTTGGTCTTGATATAAGCCAGCAAATCAACAGAATCGCCATGAACGCCACCAAAAGCTCCAAATACCACAACAATTCCAAGAAACCCATCAATCAGTGCACTTGAAAATATGAACAAGTGCAGACCAGATATTTTCGAGTCAATGGAAATGAGCGCATAACTACCAATGATGAATGCTGACATGACAATGTTCAGAATTACTTGTAAAATTTGCTCTTGCTGAAACAGGTTGTAGTATCGGGCCAATATTTGTATTTCCCGGTAAGTACGAAACTGTACCGTTTGTATGGGACGTTTCCAACTAGTTGCCGGGTCATCTCGACTAATCTTCCTGAAGTAGTGGATGATGTGCCTCATGAAATATGTCAGATAATACCTAAGGCAAACTGCGGGGAGAAATGATAGTTCAAAGACAACAAAGCAGAGAAAGCCAATCATATCCAGATGTAACCAAAACATCCAAATGAAAATCAAGGTCAATCGGAAAACCGCATCAGCAGACAATTGAACGTGGCCATTGTTTGTCGTTGGGAAACTGCAGTGAGGGAGAACAAAGTACGCAAATGTTCCGGGGGAGCAGCTGTCAATCCATCTGAGTATGCCATAGCTGGCAGGGATAATTATTGACGAGACCAGACCAGAAAACTGAATCAAACGGATCTTTGATTTCTCAAATTTCGCTAGTGCAAATTCGCTTCCCATTGAGCTTCCTAAATGTTCGTTTAACATTTTTGTTATTTTCAATTCACTCGTTATTGCTTGATTAATAATAATGTGTATTTTCATGTTTGAATTACCTTGTAAGTGTCGCTTCTCAAATTGCAGCATCAAATTGAAAACCTCTGTCATCATGTCACATTTTTGAATGGTAGCCCATCGCATAAACAGAGTCGCAGTTCCAGTGGCGCAGTACAGCATACACTCCATAGTTATCATCACCGGCCGCAGTTTCGCACCGTAAATTGTTTGAAACCACAACATGATTGTGTGAACAAAAAATTGGAACGTTTTGAATTTCTGCCATACCAGTTTCCGTTTTGTGCAAGTATCCAGTGCATATGTAGTATATGTATTAGATTCACTCTCATGTGTTTGCGTGATGGGGGAAGGTGCGACTTTTTGCAACAGCGTTAGGTGAAGCTTAAATATTCTCAAAACTTTCTCTTGAATGAGCATTTTGTATCCTTGAATTGATGAATAGTTTCCTTGTTGTCAGGCCAGTTGTCAATTGGATACTGTCGGAATGAATATTTGCCACTTGGTTTGTCCGAAATGTATACCCTTGGCCTACGTGTTACATTATATCGGAAATTAAGAATTTATTGTTTATCACCTTGAGTTTCACGTGGACAAAGGAAGTGTCTACATGGAGCTAATAATATGCCGGAAGTATTATATGATAGTGAAATATATTGAGATAAATTATTAAACAATTTGTACACTTTTAACAAAAGAATCAGAACTATGAGCTTGTTTTAGTTAACAGCAGCCAAAATGTCAATTGAGCCGACTAATTCATGTTAATACAGACTCTTCTGAATTCAACTGATCACCTACGAAACTTTCTTTCACTCTGTTAGCTTAAGCTGAAAAAAAAACTTTCGTGGTTGGCTTGCAGGGACGATATAATAGCTGCGACCCCAATACAGTCTCTTTGCCCGCAGATAAATTCGAAAGTCATTGGAACTTGTGTTCCTCATCCTTGGATTCGGTATGGTTTAACGACACTTGAAATTTATTAAGGTATGTAAATTCTACATGTACATTGTACATGTGTTGTTGGTCAACCACAAAATTGTTGGAAGCATAATGCTCTTCGCTTTAAATAATTCATTTAAAATCGTCCATTCTTCCATGTTCAAAATGTAGTTGCCATGTCCAGCACTTCATCGCCTTGACCTAGGTGATTTAAAATTGTAGTCAGTACCATGTAGTGTCAGCCAACCCATACCATCGTGACATCAAAAACTGACATCCCCTTATGTGTTTCTACAGCACCAAATCTCAAATATTTATGTTCTTCAAATCAAGATATTATGTTCATGATGCCGAAAAGCATAGTTGATTGTTCCACCCATGTTTTCCAGTTTTTATTGTAACACCGAATGGTTATCTTTGAGCTGCTACTGGAATCTGACGACATGAAAGAAATTTATAATGATCTCATGTAATACGTAGGTATTCCTTCAACTGTGGTTATACTTATACGTTTCTGTATCATTGTAGGGGAATTGGATGTCTCGACATATATCCACGACATATGACGATGACCAGAGCAGATAATTCAAACCCAAATAGCCTAAACTATGAGTCAAGCCATGGCGCAATAAATTTTCAAAATTGCGCTACGACATTCTTAAATGTCGTAGCTGCAAACGTTAACATTTAACAACGCTGCGAAACAACATTTTCAAAATCCTATGTCGCTTTGTGTTGAAAACAATTAACTACTTTGAATCTTTAATTCCAACCACTTGTCAACAAGAATCATCACTACGCGACATTACAGAATTTGCGAAACCGCTTACACGGTTGAGCACATCATTTCCCACCATCTACAAATTGAGTTAAAAAAGAAGACGGTCAACATCTATCAATTATAATTGTGTTGTATATACAGTGGTGACTTTAAATGGGATCAGTTGCTGTTTTTTAAAAATATATTTCAATGCTATTTTAGTGCAGGCGATAAGCGTTTGATTTACAACTTGTTACATGAAATTATGGTTGAATTTATATTTGACATATAACATTCAATATGTATTTCTGTTAAACGCTATGGATTTGATTCAAGTGATATAACTTGACACTTTGTTACGTTGACGAGTTATCCAATCAAAATGTTATGAAAACATAAATGAACAAATTGTTATTCAGGACTTGACAAACCCATATTTGAGTGGAAGTTATTATTGCATTTATTTATGTTTCCTTCATAAACAAAAATTCGTCATCTGATTTGGCATTGAATGGGAATGACAGTTCGACATAATATGTATACTTTGTGGGTACAATTCGGGTGATAATTTATTATGTATTTGCTAATATAATAATGATATCTTGTTCCGTGCTGAATTGTGAATACATACAAGTAGATAGCATACATTCTCAAGTATTAAATTTGACGGGAACTAATGATGTAATATGTAAATAATTGATAATGAGGTTCCGTAAGCGGTGAAGGTGGCAAAAAATTATTGATGATGCAAACATAATTCACTTCTAGTATAAATTAATCCAATAAAAGTTTCATTTTGATATTCATTTCCGGTATATACTATGTAACATGTGCTGGCCTACAAACATACAGAAGGCTCCAAAACTTTTATCCGTATTTCTCGATGGCATTATGAAAAGAGACAGTCGATCAAAAATATGAGAACAATGCAGCGTTCCAAGAACAATTCACTAAAAAATGACGTATCAAATATGATTAGGGTATAGCTATTTAGCGCATTAAGTACCTTGATTTATCGGTTTTTCTTCAAGAATTTATTTTTATTTATTTGAAATTAAGCACATCATTGTAACTTCGCGTACATGTTTTTTGGTATATGTATTTATACCCTGCTCTCATTTTCAATAAACAATGACTGAAAAGTAAGCCATGAAATACACCATCATTTTTTCGATTTATCTTTCTGCAGTTTTGCTTTCAATTCCTGGATCATCGCTTCCGTCTTTGCCATTCTATCATCCACAGATTCCAGCACTCCAGATAAACTGGCCAGAGTCTGCTTCTTCATCTCCTGTTCTCTGGTTTTGGTTCTGGTAATAAGCTGGGCCATTAATGGATTTTCCGCCAAGTACCCATACTCATCCACCTTGCTATCATTGGCCGGTAATAAGTCAACTTCTGTGTAACTTTTATCCTCAAAGACGTCGTCAGTGGAATCGTATGCAAACGCCGCTTCGAAAATGGCGAAACCCAAGGGATCTCCAGATTTTTTGCAAATCACCTTCAATCTCTCTTTCAAATTCCTCGGAAAATATTCACCACTTGGCAATTTACAATACCCATTAACTTTCACAGCTTGCAGGCAAAACCAGTCCAGGATTATATGAGTTGGTTCAGGAAGGGACCAGTGCTCGTGAATAGCTGTCTCAAATCTTGCAATGTTTTTCTCCAGATTATCAAAGTTTACATTCCAGTGTTCGGGCATACGAAGCAGAAACACGACGTTGGAATACTTTTGATTGACTATCTGAGCTTTGAGTTCACCCAATGCTTGCAACTTGCACTGGAACACATTATGTTTCTCGGATATTCCTTCATCTTGTGAGTCATGCGTAAGTATAACTGCACTTGGACTGGCGTCCTTGAGCTGCTCATTGTCAGAAATGTAGTCGTCCAACGTTGCAATTATCCTGTAATTTTCATCTGGCTCATTTCCAAGACCTATAACGGTTATGATACGGAGCTCTGCGTTTGAGATTCCCAGTTTATCCAGCGGTACGTGGAACCTGCAATCTCTGAAATGGACATAAACTTTAAATTACAGATCATCCTTTATTTGATTTTAAATATGAAGGTAATTCAAAACCCTTACGAAATTTTATCCCAGGGAAAGCGGCAGTCCCAGAAGGCTTCCATAATCTAGGCACGCATTAGTCGACATTAAAATGTTGCCTCTATTAGATTTGAACAGTGACTGATTTATTATACAAGTTAAAGCAAAGCTCACCGGGGACCAAGCATCTGCAAATATAAGTACGTATGCAAAATTGGATCCTTTTCCAGTTTTAAAAGACTTCAGCGCCGCTTGGACTCCGGGATGCTTGATGTAGGCCTTGTTGACTGACAGCAGCAATATTTCGTCGTGTTTTGTGGGAAGTGCTACAGACGGGGTATCTACATTTCATAAGTACAATGTGAACTAATTTTTCTACAAACATGTAAGACTTTTTTGGCGAGCATAATATGGTTTACAAATTTCTGTTTTTGGCTTATCCGGTGGTGTCTGATAGTCCGCGTCATTGCAGGTAATGTTGTAGGATGCCAAAGGAAGTGATGAAAGTGCTGCGAAATCCTACAAAAAAGCACATACCGATGGTCATAAATATTAACTAACTCTGCACATCATCGTCAAGACATCATTAGCGCTACGAGTTACCTCAGTCAATTCCTTGTCAATTTCAAAAGAGTCTCCTTCGTAATGTTTCTCAGAGAAGGCTTCCATTCTGCAGCCCTTTCGCAGAATGAGTGACTTGATATCTTCGGTGTAATCCTTGGGAAAATTGCCATCATCTTCGACAAGGTCGATATACTCCGCGTCACAATTGTTGCAGTTTTCATCGAGATACGCTCTTGCGAAAACATGCTTTGACAAATGAATGCCGTTGCAGCTGCATTTCTGCAAAACATTTGGAGTAATTTGACGTCTGAAATTTATTTACCTGGCCGTTAAAATGTATAATTTGTTGTTAACTTACCCGCTTACATATACACTTGGCTGAGTTGACGGTTAGCTTTCGATGAGCAATTTTATGTTGCCCTTCCTTCAGTGATTCACAATTTCCTTGGAAGTATCTTTCGCTACAGATTGTCATGACACAGTCAGGCTCAACACGAATAGAGTTGGAGTCTCGCCACCCGGTAATTGTGGATCTGTAGTCTCTCTTTAAATTGACCGACTGGTCAAAGTCTTGAATAACGAATGCATAGTTCTCCTCAAAGTTATTCCCAGCGAAAATTGAGCCGCATTTTCTGTCAGGCACTACGTTTAGACTCTCCACCTCGAGTATGAAGAGCAAGAAATAAATAAACAAAACTGGCGATACATTTTGGAAGTTTGAATATATGATGGAATAAATGCCACAAACCATTTTCACAAGTATGTTGCTTAAGAATATTTTGATGATAACATTTCTTCATTTTATAAACTCTACCAATTCGGTGATAGTAAAAAGTAAATAAACCGATAGACTGTTTTCCTAGAATTGTTCATGTCAATCATACCTATGTGTTTGCAAGTATTGTGAAATAAATTTCTACTTACTTCGTTTATTAGTGCAGCTGCAAATCATGCTACATTTTGTGCTTTCCTGGAGTTCACGGACTAAAGCGGATTGTTGAATTCTGGGAATTTTTCACCACAATACATTGCCTGTCAAAGTATAGATGCGTCAATAATACCTGCAAACCCCCACGAGACAGTGGAGCGGATACTATAAAAAATTACTTTTGCATTGTCTAGATAATTGTGTGCTTTCGTCCTGCCAATTATATTCCTGATGGAGAATCTGGAATCAGAGTACATTATTATGCTACATTTTCGCATATAATGTAAAAACATGCGTAGAAATATTAATACGCTATCCGCAACTAGAATTATTCTTCTTTTTTTGCATCTGAGAGATTAAAGGAGCGGGTCTTGTGTTGCTAAAACCTTTTGAAATGACATTAACACTTTGTAATTAAATATGTTACGACGCATTAATTAGTGAGCAACAACGCGTAAGACGCGTGGCTAATGTTTGATCGTCTGTATTGGGGTTGAGTATACTTGATATGACGATGAGTAATGGTCGATATCAAATATTAAAATTTGGAACGACAGAACGGGCATATCTAATGGAAATTATTGTGAAAATGATATTCATATTTTTATGACACGTTTAATGAAATTTCGAAGGATGTACGTCAGCCGTTGTGGGCTTTTGCAATAAGCTAGCTTGCAAATCTGTAGACATATGGCACAAAATTTAATTACCGCCAGGAATTCATTTGCGTCGGTTATTTTGTCATTATCTGATGTTCTTTACATTGTATAATTTTGAGGGCTTTAACCAAATCCTTGGCCGCTATGTATGAAACTCCTCTTTAATGTTTTCAGAATCGAGCCAAAGCTGGAAACTAGCCTTGACCTTGGCGGCTGTCTTTGTTGGACACTTGTAAACTAGCTAGCACTATTGATGACCTAATTACAACATTGACAGTATTGTTCCAACATTAGTACGGTCGGCACGTCTCATAAAGCTGTCTGGTTATCACGAACACGTACTTCCCATTTCACTTAGGTACATTGAAGCATCAAAAATATTTTTAGCAAACTCATAACGGAAACAATGCCATCGTCCGCGAGTATAGGATACCTAAGATTCACAACCAATTTAGGGGGCAATTTACATTCTTTGCTTCCATTACAGTTTCCGGAAACTAACAAAATCAAAACATGTTGTAGACGAGTTCGAGAGAAACAAATTTATTGGCAACTACATCTCACAATTGGCATGTTGAACACCATATCAGAAATAGGCTACTCTCTGGACAGAGGAATTTGTGATACAAAGTGTGTAATTCTAATCATGTATCAGTGTTTCGTGCTACTTGCAAAATCTGGGACAATTGTCTTCTTTGTGATGTACCATATCAATTCCAAGGAGATATGCCAGTTTTTAAGAATCCTGATAAATAAACCAAATGGAATTGTGGACCGACGAGTGCTTTCCCCAAACTCGGCACCATCAAATGATTATATTTTCATGTTTCTACTAATATTTGTTTCCGCAGTCGGTTCTCTGGTATATTTTCCCACTGTTCCAATAATCTCAGTCATTTTACCATGCGTTCATTACAACCATAGCTGGGAAAATCTGTATGGCAGCGTTTGTAAATCTACTTTTGTTTTTCGAATATTAATTTGTTGTTCTCAAATACTGCTCATGTACCCTGTCGCAGTACTAGCAGCAAACTTTATTGTAATTGGATTCATAACTCTGAAGGAAATTGTGGATAATTTGAAACGCTTAAGGTACAACAATATTAAATCCCGTAGTCACAACAATTGCACAACATAACTAAAATTAGGTATTTTTTTCAGAAATCTGGTGGCCGGTCAACGGAAAGCAACGGATATTCATCGAATGCAGATTGCAAATTACTACCGACAAATTCAAATATTGGTAATGATTAGTAACCAGTGCTTTCAGAATTACATTTGGCCCATAGTCCAATTTATTGGCGCCGTAACCAGCATTCTGGTTCTATACACTCTACTGGCATTTGGAACTAAGCTGCCAAGTTTTATTCAGTTTGTTTTGACGCTGACTGCACTGATGGTTGTCGTTGGTGTGTGTTTTGTCATGGATTTGGGCAGCCGAACAATACTTCATTCCGGGAAGATTTTGTCAATGTCCAAGAAATGTATGAATTGCAAATGGTATTGCAAATTTCTCAACAGTTGTCCCGTCATTGCACTGAGAGTTGGAAATTTTCATAAGATGGACCGGCAAAGGGCACCGGCTTTCATTCGCTTTGTTATTCAGAGAACCGTATTCTTAGTGCTTAAGACAAAAACGTCAAACGTATGAAACTTTTAAGTTGCAGGTAAAATTTAAAAAAATATAAATTAACATCAACATTTTTAATTATTCTTACATTGTTACAATAAATGCACAAGTTATCTGACAAATAGTACAACGAATGGAAATATTGACAATGAAAATTATTAAAATAGAAAAAATTTGACTTTGACCAACACCATCATGGCTTACATAACTTTTCATGTCGATGACAATTATTTGTAGTTTTGTACGTTGCCCCACATCCCTTTTTACACGCATACGGCCTGGCATCCGAATGTGTCCTCTCATGCGTCGTCCTATGACTCTTCAATCTGAACTCCTTTTCACACATGGAACACTTGTAAGTTGGCGGCGTCTCTGAATGATAAGCAAGTTTATGTTCCTTGAGTCTATTTGGAAAGGCAAATTTCTTATCACATTGATCACATGAATATCGGTACACGCTCAGATCCTTGGAAACCGTTCCTCTTCCCGGAAAACACACAACTCTCAAATGAGCCCTCAGATCCCCAAGCGACTTATACGTCTTTCCACACTGGGGACACATGTGACTCCGCTCGTTGGAATGAATTGTTTCATGTCTTGTCAAATATGCCTGTACAGTGAATCCCTTTCCACAGGTGGAGCATTGGAACTTTTTCGGCAGCCCATTTCGCCATTTTCTTGCTTGCTGGTCTGGAGCCATTATCCCAGATTTGACCGCTTCCGCTTTCTCTTCGTCATTCATGTGAAGCCACTTGTGGCGTCGGAGGACATCGGATCCTTTCAGCGGCTTGCCGCAAATGTCACAAATGTACTGGTTCCGGTGACCCAACACATGAGTCCGAAATCTCTGATGTGACCGTAATTGAGCCTGACAGTGGGGACAGGTGTATAGTTTGAGATGATGACCAAGGATGTGATTGTACATTGCGTGTTCCATTGGATTGGTCTTAGTCGTGGGATTTTGACTTTTGAAGCCGCATTCCGAACACTTTAAATATTCTTCTTGGTCGTTAAGGATTATCTTGAAGCCGGCGAGGGTAAATGTGTCTGTAGGCCAGTCGTAAGTGATCCAGTGTTTTTTCAGAGGATCAATGTCGTTAAATGAACCCGATTTCTCTGATCCTTTCCGGGGCTTCCGTTTTCCAGACAGCTTTTCGGATTTTAAGATTACCCTCCGGATAAATGACTTCTTGAACTGGGTCATCCCGGTGAAGTCAATGGTGGACAGTAGTGACTTTGAGCTGAAAATTCAAAATTAACATGCAATTACATTTAATATAGCGAAACTTCACATATAACCAGTATTAATTTTAATGTAAGTTTACGCAGTATCGGTTTTCTTAATCGGCTTGGAACTAGTCGGAAGAAAATCCTCATCAGAATCGCCATTGGAGCCAACAGATTCATCATCATGAAGGTCATCGGGGTAATTTTTTGAGCCGCCTTCTGAACCGCTTTGGTTGTCTTCTTCTGGCTGATGATGGTTATCGTAATCTTCGTCATCATTAGTGTCCTCCTCAGTAATTATTGGCGACACAGGGGATGACTGCTGAACAATTCCATTACTCGTTCCAGTTAATAACAAATTATGCGTTTGTGTGATCGTAAGCTCCTTGCTGAATCCTTGCAAATCCTCCAACACTGCAAATGTAAAATATTCATTGATTTAATAAAAATATTTCGTGAGTATAACATAATTAACCACAAGTTGACGATAATGTTTAACAATAAATCATGGTTACCAGTTAATATTTGCCCTCTGAAATTAATGACATCCTTTAATGGCGTAGCGGATGAGGAATCCTCACAGTTATTGTCCCGTGTTCCTCCAAAGAAATCATCCAATTGCTTCACATTTTCACTCGACTCGCCAAACAATTTCTGAACATTATTCACTTCACTTTGAAAAGTGTTAATTGTTGTCTGAAGGCTAGTGAGCAGTTTTAATATTTGCATCTGTAATTTTCTCACTTCCTCCTCCAAACTGATCACTTTAGTCTTCTTGTCCACTGCTGCCGAGACAGTGTAAAGGCAACTGGGACAAATTAACGGCAAACTGTTTGACGTATTGGCCAACTTAGCTCTCTTGGATTTTACATTGTTCACAGTGGTCAACTGATTAGACTTGTCACTATTAATATCAGTTGACGAGGCACTATTGCTGAGCTTCTCAAAATGAGAATGGTATTTAAAATCGGAGTTAATTTGGCGGGTGGAAAATTGGAGGCAGCAAACGGCACAAATGGTCTCGGAACCTTTATTATCCATTCTGATTAGGACAATGTAATTAGATTTATAAAATTGTTTACTTATTATATATTAAGTTGTATGTATTTTTTTATAGCAAAAGTTTCCAGTCCAGTTTTGAGAATATTGTGAAGGAATACCAATAGTGAATAGTGAGCAAAGCGAAACAAGCTTGTAACACATAATACGTCAGCTGAGATGTGATATGAGATGGTTTTGTTTTTTCTGGTTTACTGACAGTCTTAACACACCGGGCTGCAGAATGCAATTCATATCGAGTTTCATGAGAGTGAAAGCAACATAATATTATGCTCAGGGGCCAAGAATATTCCATTACCATTGGGATCCAAAATGATATGTGCTTACTAAGCTTAGATCCTACTCCGTAGAAAAATCCCAATTTGCGTTGCGTAAATCCGAGTATATAATTTATAAAAATTACGAAATTCTTGATGCAATTGCGGCAAAAACGGAGAAAGTCTCATATTGTCCAAATTTATAAAAAATGCTGCTCCGGGGCATCTGAGATCATTGAGCTCAAAAATTCCAAAACGTATCCGAATATTTTGCAAATATGATAAAAATGAGCAAATTCTCATATTGCCAAATTTTTAAAAAAACAAAATGTTGCTCCGGGCTAATATCGATTCCCTGAACAAAATCAAAAGTTTAACTGCTGAGTGCTGATTATTAATCAAATATTGCAAAAACCAGCATGTCAAAATGTCACATTTTTAGCAAAACGCCGTTCCAGGCTAATGTGCGATTCAAAAAATGTAAATATTTTTCTTCAAATGTCGCAACAGTCCGCTAGTTCTCACATTGCCCCATTTTTAGTTGCATTTTCGTTATAATATATCTGTTTTAACAATATAACAATAATATCTGTTTTAATGAAGTATTGCTAAAAACAAAGGAGTCACGTATTAAAAGTTTCAATTTCTCACAATGCCCCAATTGATAGTTTAATTTAATGTGTTTGTTTGGTGTGTCCGAGTGGAGACATTTGACAAACATAGTTTTAAAATGACACCCAGAAGTGATGAATGACCACCCAAGCAATTTATTTCATTTTTTAAAAACAAAATAAAAATAAAGAACCCCAATTTTCTATAGTGTAAGAAATCCCGCTCCGGGTGTATCCGATAAAATCAAAAATTAAACAACAACAAAAAATCCCGCTCCGGGATCCAGGAACTTTCTGTAGCCCTGCGTCAGACGTATGAAAATTGCATGGTACTGGTACAATTATAAAAAAAAGTATTTTAAGGAACAATTATAAAAAATATCTTAAGGCACAATTATAAAAATATATATTATTATCAACATTTTTAAATAGTCCGACATTGTTGTTACAATAAAATAACAAATGATCATTGAAATAGTATAACCAATGAAATTATTGGCAATTAAAATTACAATATAGAGTTTAATTAGACTATTTAAAAATAATAAATCACCAAACCATCACTGTTTGCATAACTTTTCATGTCGACGACAATTATTTGCAGTTTTGTAAGTTGCCCCACATCCCCTTTTGCACGTATAAGGCCTAGCATCCGAATGTGTCCTCTCATGCGCCGCCCTGAGACTCTTCAATCTGAACTCCTTATCACACATGGAACACTTGTAAGTTGGCGGGGTCTCCGAATGATACGCCAGCTTATGTTCCTTGAGTTGGTACGGAATAGCAAATCTCCTGTCACACTGGTCGCAAGGGTATCGGTACATGCTCAGATCCCTTGACATCGTTCATCTTCCCGGAAAACACACAACTCTCAGATGAATCCTCAGATCCCCAATCGACTTGTACGTCTTTCCACACTGGGGACACATGTGACTCCGCTCCTTCGAATGAATTGTCTCGTGTTTGGTCAAATAAGCCTGAAACGTGAATCCCTTTCCACAGGTGGGGCATTGAAATTTTTTCGGTCGATCGTTTCGCCACTTTCTTGCCTGTTGATCTGGCGCAGTTATCCCGGATTTGACAGCTTCCGCTTTCTCCTGCTCGCTCAGATGAAGCCACTTGTGGCGTCGTAGAAATTCGGCGCACATCAGTGGCTTGCCGCAAATGTCACATGTGTAGGGGTTCTGGTGACACAACACATGAGTCCGAAATCTATGGTGTGACCTTAACTGTTTCGAGCAGTGGGGACATGCGAATAGCTTGAGATGATGGCCAAGAATGTGATTGTACATGCCGTACTCCATTGGATGGTTTGCCTTTGGCTTGGGATTGTGACTTTTGAAGCCGCATTCCGAACACTCCAGATACTTTTCTTGGTCGTTGAGGGTTAACTTGAAGCCGGCAAGGGTAATGGTATCTGTGGGCGGGTCGTAGATGATCCAGTGCTTTCTCAGAGGGTCAATGTCGTCGAAGGAGGACGCTTTCTCTGATCCTTTTCGGGGCTTCCGGTTTCCAGACAGCTTTTCAGATTTTAAGGTTACCCTCCTGATAAATGACTTCTTGAACTTGGTCATCCCGGTGAAGTCAATGGATGAGAGTTGTGACTTGGAACTGAAAATTCAAAATTAACTTGCCGTTTAATTCAATGTAATTAACCTGGACTGGACTATTGGCCAGTATTTAATTTAATGTAAGTTTACCTTGTATCGGTTTTCTTAATAGGCTTGGAACTGGAGGGAAGAAAATCCTCATCAGAGTCCCCTTCTGACCCATAGGGTTCGTCATCCTGAAGGTCATCGTGGTCATCTTTTGAGAAGCTTTCGGATCCGCAGTCACTGTCCTCTCGCGGCACATTATGGCTATCATAATTATCGTCTTCGTTAGCGTCCTCCTCAGTAATTATTGGAGACAGGGTGCCGTTTGCCGAAATTGAGGATGACTGGTCTTCAATTTCATTACTAGTACCAGTTAATGACGTAGTATGCGTTTTTGTGATCGTAACCTTCTTGCTGAATCCTTGCAAATCCTCCAACACTGCAAATAAGAATATTTATTTATTTAGTAAAAATATTTTGTGACCATAATTTAATTAACCACAAGTTAGTGACAATGAGTATCAATAAATGATGATTACCAGTTAATATTTTCCCTCTGAAATTAAGGACATCCTTTAATGACGTCTCGGATGTGATTTCCTCGCAGTTATCCTGGGCGCGTCTCCCTCCAAAGAAATCATCCAATTTCTTCACATTTTCACTCGACTCGCCAATCAATTTCTGAACTTTATTCACTTCACTTTGGAAAGTGTTAATTGATGCCTGCAGGTTGATGACCAGTTTTAAAATTTGCGTCTGTAATTGTCTCACTTGCTCCTCCTAACTAATCACTTCAGTTTTCTTGTCCACAGCTGCGGCGACATTGTAAAGGCAACTGAGACAAATTAACGGCAGAATGTTTGACGTATTGGCCAATTTGGCCTTCTTTGATTTCCGATTATTATCTGTTGTTAATTTCTTAGACAGGTGGTTATTATTGTCAGCCAAGGAGACAATATTATCAAGCTGCTCCAAATGAACTTGAAAGTCTGACTTTATTTCCCGTGTGGAAAATTGCTGGCAGCAAACGGCACAAACGGTGCAGTCGCCCTTCTTATCCATTCTGATTGTGAAGGTTAATTAAATTAAATTGGATAACTATTTACTTATTATACTTAAGCCGTATTTACTTTTACAGTAAAAGCATCCAGTCAAAACTTGACAAAATGTGAATATCCATCTCAACCAAAACAAAGCAGTCAGAAAGCTCGGATACGTCAGCTGTGAAACGAGATGGGTTTCACTTCTTTACTGACTAGGTATGCATGCAAACAAAGCGAAGTAAAAGCCGACTCAAGCGTGCCCCTCCAGAATGCAATACATTTACAGATTCATGAGAACGATAACAGCATAATAATGTTATTTCATGTCGCCTTTGTCGGTATTTTCATAACTTATTGAGAAATTAACCGAAAATGATGATTTCATTGAAGGATGGTTTAATTATTAATAGAGCTTATATGTAAATGGTTATACATATATTTTGAATGAATTTATTACATTTTAACCGGAATATAATTCATTTTGACTTCTCACACATACGATCTTATAAATAAATTCAGTAATATGGAATGATGACTAATGATTTAGGTTTCAACTCAATTTCGAGCAGTCATACAGGAATGTAAAAGTTGGAATGCCATACCTTTTCGTCGTCCTCAATCGTGTTGTCAAATAGCGTGAGACTATGGGAATGTAAAAACCGAAATGGTATTTTATAAGTGGGAGAGGAATAATTTTATTATATGATGCACACCTTGCTGCATCAACTGAAGAGGTGCATAAACATAGTACCTCATTGGTGAACGGATTAATTAAAATAATTATTTTCACCATCTTCAAAAGTGAATGGTGGTGGTAATTCCCGAACACGCTGACGAACAATAGTGCAAATTATATGATAGTACATCCACACATTAACATGTGTTTGCTCAAAATACTTTATGCATAATTATCTGCTCTTCCTTTTGAGAAAGAACTAAAGTTTTCAGGTAAACATTGGATGATGTCACCCAAGCGTCAAAGTGGAGTGTTAGTCATACATTCAGTTCGTCCAGCGAGAATCGGTAAATTATGAAAATGTTTAATCAAGTATTGTTTAAATATCAACAAGTATTTATTAGTTCGAGGCAAATTTATTACGAAAGTTAGTGGATTGATATATGTATTTATTTTGGTCCTTATTAATTGTATGTGTTGACCCTTCCCATTCATGTTGCAAAATGTTTACCAATATATACTTGTATGCCATAATATGATTACGTGGTCGAATTTCTTCGTCATCCTATCTTAATGACTTGGACAAATACGTACAGACTCCGACTGTTGACAATCAACTCAGACGTGATGACAAATCCAGAAAATTATTTTTAAGGCTCGTCCGGGAAATAAGGTGACTATTTTGAAGATGGACTGGATATGACCCATCATCCGATTAATCAATATTGATGGCGGATTTATATTCCCGACACTCTATTTGACCATTGATCATCCAGTGGGGCTTCTGGATTGATAATTTCGTAATTAAAACAATGGCAAAGTGAGGTGACTTAAAACTCAATTTTTCCCACCGAGAAAGTGTAACCCATACGTAAAAGTAAACTCCTTCTACACCGTAACACAGAGTGAAATGAGACACATTTAATATATCCGAAACAATCACCAGACGATAGGCTACAAAACTGCACATTAACGTCAGATGTGCATGTAGCCTTGTTAAAATGAAGCCTCTCGAAACATGAGCAACGCCTATACTCACATGAATTTATGGACAAACTTTCTATAACCATCACACGCCAGTCAAAATTGATCTCGAGAAAATATGTTGGCTTATCTGGAAGCTAAAAACATACATTAAACGTATGCTAACTACTAAACACCACAAGCATGATTTCGAGTAGGATGGTACTATTAGTGTTTGGTGGAAATTTGCTGGTTAAAATTTGATTTGGTAAAGAATTTAACATTTATTCAAATATTTTGAACTGTCATAGCGTCGTATGTTCTTGGGCGATAGACTTGGTCTTTTGCATTTCTGAAAGCGCTGTTCATGAGCTTCAATGCCAACACTGATATTGGTTATGATGTGTAAAATGGTGACCACTAATTAGCTGGTAGGATACTAAGTATGCTGCAAAAGGTAGGAATAATGACTTTCTGACGCTGCAATTTCTACTCGTGGGATTCATATCACCAAAGTCCTATGAGAATGAACTGTTATATCAGAAACGTACTACGAAGAACGTACTTTCTTACCAGCACTACTAACATGGGATTGTAATAACATAAGCGGCCCACCCATCGGCTAAAGTTAGTCACCTGATTTCCCGGACGAGCCTTATGTAAGTAATTTATACAGCTTCAATTATTACGTTATGATATTTATGTAAAATGACTTAACCTTTACATTTCTTTTAATGCACAACGAATATCCTACGTGGTATTTGTTCCAGTATGAATCGCGCCTGACATGTCTTTGCCGAGACAAGTTAACCTACAAACCCAATATATTTCTGGTATCCGACGAGTTCCATCGTTTAAATCATTCGCCAACTCACTTGTTCAAAAAGGGGACGGTACATGTATGAAGTCGCCCAATAACAACCATTTAAAATAACAACCATTTAAGTAGCAGGCATGTCAAAACTGTCATTTGTCGGAGTGCTGTTAGAAATTTACTTAGTTTCTAGCTACTCATGGAATAAATTATTTGTTGACGACGATATCGGAAAACTGCTCGCTCATAGTGTCATATATCCAAAAATCAGCGAAGATGTAAAGAGGTACTACAATAACAAAAATGAATCGAAAACCCTTCCATATTCAATAAATATAGCCGCACTTTTGCATCCTTTCCAAAACTGCCTAATACACATTACAAATTTTCGTAACGTGGATATTGAGGATTTGAATCTAGCGGTGATATATCGAAGGTTGAAGTCAGCACTTGTGTCTAGACCCATATTGTCAGAATACAACCGAGATTACGACAGTTATAACGAGCGTCTTACGTGGGCATCAACTGGACTAGAGCTGCCCTCAAATGGTAGCTCCATTCGATTCAGTTGCATTCGCCTCTCCAAATATCTAACTTATGATGTAAACAACGACGGGTTCTGCACTCGTATGAAATTCCATAGATTTACCGCCAGCATAAAACCATGGACTTGTCAGGCCCACGTCAGCGTACTTCCCTGGAAATATATAATGACAAGGAACGAAAAATATGTCAATAGGGAAAACTTTGCTGAAATGTTCACCATGAAGGAATTTAAATTTCCAAGAGTCTGGGATTACGGGGACTTATATTACCATAAAGGCACAAGAAAACACTATACACCATCTCCCGTGCCGACATTTCATTTATTTGTCACGCAGAATTTTTCCCAAAGCCATCATGCAATAGATTTATTGGAACAGTTTACAATAACATATGACTGGCACGGAAGTCGGAACACTTACCTGCCAAAAATAGTAAATGACGTATTTATACTAGCTCAACTGGGAGCGCATCACTTCAAAACTGTAAAGCCGGTTTCACCACAATCCATCAAAATATTTCGTCAATGTTCCGACTGCGTACATCCCAGAGAGACAGAAAATCCCATTCATGTCGAATCGTTTCAACTTGCTGATTGGCTTGCCATTTCTCTGAAGTCAATAGCAACCCGTGGGCATCCAGCACGGGACAGCATGACACACTGGAATGTGTATCCCGCTGATGAGTTTATGCAAAGGAAGAATAAGGAGCTGATTGCAGCATTCCATCGATGCACTGACAACGTTCAGAGGAAGAGGGGGCTTCATAAGAGTCCCGAAATATCGATAGAGGACCGGTTTGCGGATGTATATGCGCACGTATGGAAACACATTATGGGCAACTATACAATTAACCAGCCAGAATATCAATCAATTTGCAGAAATGGGCAAATTAATATAATTTCTTCTCCATCTCGATACGAAGAAGATATCATGGAATTGTACAACTCGCAATTCGTAATTGCGCCTGAAATAATGTACGAAGGCTTTCCAATGGAATTTCCAGTATACATAAACGATACTAGAAACCTTATACGTTTTGTCAGTTGTGGCCAGGAAAGGATCGATATGTGGGCATTTGAGGAACTTTTCAAAGCATACGAGAAGCCGGTCTGGCTTGCTATTCTCATTTCAGTAATATCTTTATCGTTAATTGCACGATACTTCGCCGTACGCATAACCAAACGAAATGGAATCGCCAATATAGCCATAACGCTTTTTGCGATGATCCTAACAAACAAAGATAATCTTCCAGGTACCCTAGTTGATAATCAGCGACAAAGAGTGCTCTTTGCGGGATGTTTACTTACCTCTGTTGTCATAAGTAATGCATATTTAAACACAAATTTGTACGCTTTGATTGCGCCAAGAAGAGCGGTTGTCATCGAAACAATTGATCAATTGAATGTAGCGTCGTATACGATTTACGCGAGGTCTAGTTTAGTGTATTTCGATTACAGTAGATTCATCGATGCTCATCTCAATTTTACGTCTATAAAGCGACACGATCTACACGACTTTGAATGGATTGTGCGTATATTCTCTGAGGTAGGCGAACTTCGTGGTCCCTCCGGATCATTGGCAGAGAAGTATGTAAACCAGTCTGATCTAAACGGCATGCTTCCATCCATAATTGTAAACATTCAGAGGGATGCGAGGGAACTTAGAATGCACAATAAATCTACACCTAAGGCAGGTGACCTGGAACTTCAGTTTTCGGAATATGAAGAAGCGGCTTTGTTTTCAAATTTATCCGGATGTCAACACACCGCGTTAATACAACCATATTTTAAGTGCGTTGAATACGCTAACGCACTGAGGAGGACCAACAAGTTTGGTGCCGGGGCTGTCCAGATAGGCAAAGAAACTGTGGCTGATAATGCAATCGTTTTCACGCTATTTGGTAATATTCCTGTGCATATTTTACATAGAATTAAATCAGTAGAGACGGCCGGCCTCTGGACCTGGTGGAACGGTTTTCCTGGGAAAGCTGGTATGAAAAATAAAGAAGTGAAATATTCTGCAACTCCGAAGCCTGCAAAGATGGGTGGCAATGTGATGGTTATATTCTGCTTGTTGGCGTGTGGGTTGATGTTGAGCTTTACGGTGTACACTTTAGAAAGGGTTTACTTTTTGTTCCAATCACCAGTATATTACGAGAGATTGAAACGAATTGCTGAATGCATCAATATAACGTTTGTGAGATTGTTCACTGTTTGTTCAAGATCAAAGTCGGAAGTCAGAAGAGAACGAGTAGTGTACACACTGGTTAATTCTACGGCGGAAATTATCAATTCGGTTGTTCAAAAATTTTAGCATTGGAATGTTGGCTAATATACGTTGATATTAGAATGTACAAGTAGACTTGCACGTACAACAACATATATTTGCTTTATTGTAAACGTGTCAGGGTTAATTGTATACTATATTGTTTGCTTTAAGCTTAGTGCATATGCAAGCAAAATTAAAATATATCTTTATAAATACGTGTCCAGTAAATTCCTGACGTGCCTAAACTTGAATCGAATAAACGTGATATAAATTGAGTTTCAATAAAAATTGATTATTTGCCAAAACATACTGATTCTTCAAAATCAATTACAATCTAACGTTGAGTATGTCTTATGTGTCGGTCATTACGTCCCATTTTTCAAACCCACCAATTGATGTAACGTCCGCAGAAAACTTCCATTTCCATTGGTGAGACGTCCAATTCGAGATCATAACTCAATGTAAAGAGCTCATGTTAACTCATAGCTCATCATAACCATCATGCAACTTGAGCAAGTGCATGATTGCAAGCACGTAAATTCACTAGACCTTGTTTTATGTAATCCGCTTCGATGCACAAAGAATACCTCCAAAGCTGGCTTACACTTTAATATTTTGAACTATGTAACGGATTATGACACAATTTGTAATGCTCCAAGAGTTGTTGTCTTGTAACTTTGTGAAAGCGAGACATGTGATAAGTATATCTCACGTGTAATAATGTCACGTGTTAACACCGAAACATGTTGCTCAATACGTTTGTCCTGGACTCGAAAATGAAAATTCCTTATATATTATTAAGATATTATGGCATTAAATAACGTGCAAAACTATAACGGTTTGAGCATGCAAACGAATGGTAGCTAATTAGTTGCAATACATTTTCTAGCGTGTCTAAGAAATTTTATCATTATCCACATCACCTTATATAACAGCAGAAATCATATAACTGTTCAACTACATAGGTTGATTTATATATAGGGAATCCCTCCGGCTTTTGGCATATGGAATTACGTACGTATGCTACGAGACCACACTTACCGGAATTAGTCAAATCATGTCGTTTATGATTAAATAAAAGGATTGGGTAACCGGCGAGAGACACTTGAATTTTCTAGTTTCACCAAACTGGCCAAGCAATGCCTCGGAAAATTATAAGGATAATTGCTCAAATACAAGTTTCATGAAACACCTTTTCCCTGTCTGTAAAATCGATCAATCATTATAACGCTCTCTGTGTAAATGCGAAGTTTCTTACATATACTTCGTCATAACATGTAGGAAGGTTTGGTAAATGCTTCTGGTGTGACACAAATGAGTTCAGACAGGGCGACCTAAATCATTTCTGGTGTGCACGGATTAGTATAGATAAAAGCTGAAATGCGATGTTCCTTCCGATGGAAGTTTCACAGTATTCGCTACCTGTACTTCAATAAACGTGACGCTATTCTCAGCAATCTGATATTCGGTGAACCATTATCTCTAGAAGTACATAAAGATCATGCCCTCGTTAGCTGCCATTGAATTCCTGAGAATCACAATCAACCTAGGAGGAAATTTATACGGTTTACTTCCCCTCCACTTTCCATCGGTTCGTGAAGTGATCATCAATGACCAACGGAAGTACAAAAAGCAGCTGTTTTGGAAATGTCACTTAGGTCTCTGCATACTGAGTACTATTTTGGAGCTCACCTTCTGGTGGTTCAACGGAGTCCGTAACACTAAATGGTTAATTATAATGATTTATCAAGGTTTCCTGATAAATTCGAAAATCGCTGCCACCACATGCTTTGTGATGTATCAGAACAACACGCTGGACATATGTCAGTTTCTAAATATATTGATTACGAAACCAAAAGGAATTGTAGACAGGAAAGGAGAATCCGTAAAAATTGCCTCCTCTAACAACCAAATATTTTTATTCCTGCTCATCAGTATCCCCGTGATAAGTTTCTTAATGTATTCCCTTGCCGTTCCAACAATTTCCTTGATATTTCCCTGTGTTCATTACAATCACATCTTGAGGATTTTATATGGTGGCTTATGCAATTCAACTCCCATATTTCGAATAGTTATTTTCACCTCTCAGATATTTCTGATGTATCCAATTGCAGTGCTTGCCGCAAATGCCGTTGTAATAGGATTCATATCTTTGAAAGAAGTTGCTGACAATTTGAAAACTTTAAGGCAAGAATTATAAATAAGTGGGTTACTTGATAATAAATTTCATATGTTTAAGAATAACCAAACTGTTCATTTGTTTTCAGAAACTTTGGGAAAAATTTCAAGGGAACGAATGATTGCGACCGAGAGCTGATTGCAAATTATTATAGACATATGCAAATACTTGTATTGCTTAGCAACCAGTGTTTTCAGAATTACCTATGGCCAACCATCCAGTTTGTTGGTGCCGCAACAAGTGTACTTGTTCTGTACGCGCTGCTTGTATTTGGACATCAATTACCCGGCATTGTTCGATTCGGTCTGGCGATGATTACGACTATGATAGTTTTCGGTTGTTGCTTCATCATGGACCTAGGCAGCCGGTCAATAATTCATTCCAAATCCATTTTATTTGCCGAGAAAAAATGTATAGCTTGCAAGTGGTATCGCAGATTTCTACAAAGCTGTCCAATCATTGTATTGAGTGTGGGGAGATTGCACAAAATGGACAGAGAAAGAGCTCCTGCATTTATTCGATTCATTATCCAACGAACAGTGTTTCTAGTGCTTAAAACAAAAACCGTAAATATCTAGCAATACCGCGTCCGAGCATTTATGTAAAGGGCAATAGGACGGGTGTATACCCGAAGTAAAAAACTACCGGAAACGTGATGTGTGAGATTTTTAATACATTTGACACTCAATTCACCTTCCCAAACGATAATCTTGAATTTCTCGACAAAGTTAAAAAATAATATATTTTGTCCCTTTCGTGACCGTTAGGGTCATTGAGCCTAAACTCGAGCAGTTGCCCGAATGGACCCGTGGGTTTATGACAAAAAACGATCCGCTTAGAAGTCTCTATCAGATAAGCGAAAATATTTTTTTCCACATAAAGAAGTTCGGAGGACGTTACCCCCCATCATTCCACTGGGGGTAGATACAAACATCAAAATCAATAGTGAACTTACTGTTGCCCTATAGTACTTCTATGCAAAATTTGAACCGAATCGTTATACGTTGAGATCAGTTATCATGGTAACAGACCACGGACACACATGCAAACAACTTAATCGCAGTAACTCCCTGTAAAGCATTTCAACTTCCGGTAGTGAATAAGTTTTCATACTGTGAATATGACTATTTAATATTACACTTAACGGGTTAGGTAATTTGTGCTCGCATAATATTAGGTGAGTGTAAATAATAACAAGGCAGAATTGTATGATATACATATTTGTACAAACACGAATTTCAATAATCGCTCCTTTCCATTTGACTGCTTTCAGGTGGTAACGTTGTTGTATGTTTTTTATAATTTTAACTAAGTGGCAGTTTCAGTCGATGGGCAGTGGAACTGAAATACTGACTGTAAATATTATCGGCCAAATCGATCCCATCTCAAGTACGCCTCGAATATAAATATATTCATGCACAATTGTATAATTATCGCTGGCAATTAATATAACCATTTATGTTCATTGAGTTAGCATATCCCTTCAATTTGTGCCCATATAATAGTTTTTTTCTGTAATAAAAATTTTGAACCAGCACTTTGGTTCAGTGGAATGAAGCAAATCAATTTATATTCAACTCCAATGGATCAAGAGCTAATATAGGGAGTGCCAAAACACTGAGGGGTTTCTCAATTGTAGCTCTGTACTTCAACATTTCATAAATAAATGTTGTGTACAAATTAAATGTCAAGACCAATGCAACGTGATTGTATTCTCGCATGTTAAATAAATCGTTTTGTTGATTATTTGATTCCAATCAATTGTGCTGTGGTGTGTCAGTGTTAGTACATTTTGAACTTTTGATACCGCAATAAACATACTATCTTAATAAAAAATATTACATGCCTTAGTCTGTGATCTGTGATCCACACAAAACTGCCTTTTACATTATTAGATTTAGTCGAGCGTAGGTAGTCGGAAAGTATCCTTTCGTGTTCATGGCAATCATTTATTTCCACCTGACTGCATTAACGCCAAAAGCATGCAACGGAGTGATTTTAATTATCCTTTATTTGAGGCTACGCACATAGGATTTCATATGGAAGCACTCGTGTCATAATCAAAATACTATCTACTTCATCATCGTAATTTTAACAAAATTGCAAACTTTCCAATGCTGGTATTTAAGGTCATCTATATAAGCATATTTATTTAAATATAACCCATCAGGATATGTCCACGTAATGATTTGTATTCGTGGCAGGCGCTGGATCTAAGAACTAAGTAATAAGTGTAATCAGAATTATGACGTCATTATTCAGACGTGTCGCTTAATTTACTGTTGAATAACGGAGTTTCGCGCTGGGGGTCAGTGAGACGGAACAAACAAGCTTATGTGAACGCAGCCTTAATTTCGAAAGTGCCAGCGCACAAAAAAACTGTCGACCAAAATATCACCGCCGCAGTATTGCTTTTTAAACATGTCTTCCGTAAGCATAAAAGCTTTATCAAAATTAAAATTTGAAGCCATTGTTATCCAAGTGGGTCCTCCTTGGTGATAAACGTCTGCTTACGCGCTATTATGTTTGGCTCACCTGTTCCGTTTCATTGCCCGAACGACGCGTTTAATTCAATTTGTCGTTCGAACAAACCTTCTTAAACAGATACAGCATTCAAAATATAAAATCCTAATACTGAGCTCCCTAATACCGATTTGAATACAATGGCAGTGAATTACATTTACGTCTTTTTCAATTTCATGTACTTTCTCCTGCTTTCACCGTACCGATTTCAGAAAACTCCGTCCGGGCATTTCAATTGTTTGGAATGGTTCCCACAAAAGGTACTCGAATTATTAATAGGAATACGTTTTTAACATAAAAAATCAATGACACAGTCATCGCATTTTCGCTTAATTTCAGATTTTGTGCGGAATTAACTCGTTCCTTGTTATGGCGGTTTACACTTCCAGAACGTACCTAGGCCTTAAATTCGGCTCAGTCCAAAGTCCAACCATTATTCTTACTTTCGTTGAAATCATCTGCTGCCTTCTTTATAAATTGCTTCTTTTTGCTAGCATTTGGAGAAAGAAGCATGTCGTTTGCCGGATATTGGAGTTTTTAGTTTCTGATCGATACATAAAGCATTTAGAAAGCAGGTCATTGGTGCATTCAATTCCGACACTGGTATGCGTTCTCATGGTATACAACGTCGTGGCATTCATTCGCCTCATCTACATCCCATCGCAAGGGCTTGCAAGGGTTATCGACGACAATACGGAATCTGCGCATTCATTCTCGAATTGGTATTTTCATCTTAAAACCGAGGTTGTGGAGTATACAATGTTTGGCCAACTAATCGGATCACCAAAACACGATACCGAAAGCGTGTTTGAAGCTGTTGTCATAGGAACTGCTTTAATTGCTTTCATTTCAAGATTAATGTTTGCCTTCATGTCCGATCTGACCATCCTGTTTTTTGCACTTACCTTGAGAACGGCTGTACATGAATTTGCAAAGGAACTAAAAAACGGGGCCGTGTTACTGAAACTTGATAGTAAAGGAAGCGAGAAAAAGGAGAAGGATTGGGTGTTCGTGGAAACCTGCCGAGCCAAAGCGGAAATTGCAATTCGCCAATATGAATCACTAAAGGATTTGGCCGACCTTGTAAACTCGTTCATTGGACCAGTTCTATTGTATTTTCTTGCCGAAGCAACCATCACGTACGGATTGCACTTTAGGGGCAGCTTCGTACAAGGCACTCCAATGAATAAACTTGTTATTGGAATGTTCGGGATTGGTGCCGTTTCAATTTACTGGTTTGCAGGGGACATTCCTAGGCAGGTAAGACACGTTGCTTTATAAAGCAATAGTAATTGAATATGTTGAGCAATAATTGTATTTTTATGCCTAGCTGGAGCAGTTCAGAGAATTTCTCTTTAAAAACAAACGTTCCATTTCCCTTGACGGCAATGAGCTGATGATTTTGTTGAATTACCTGGACAACAAGGCGGTGGCCGTTTCTGCGTCCGGTGTGTTAGTCTTCACACATTCTATGGCTGGAACGGTATTTGTGATTGAAAGCACTTCATATATTTTTATATGCACATACCTAATATATTATCAATGCGGCCTAATTGTGTTAACTGAAATGACAATCAATTTTTCCAGATTCTTGATATGCTGGTAACATTTCTAATCCTAAGTGTGCAGACAGATAAATAAATGACAGTAATGTATACATGGTTCATGAATGAAATCGTGAGTTAGGACATTGAACATCTGTAGTAGTTCACATATTTTTGTGTTCATTCTCGACAGACATTGCAAGGTAATACTAACTTTTCTCTGATAAGTAATATTTAATGCGTTAATGAGGTATAATATGTAATGTAGGACTCCATACGTGAGATCATGAGAGTAACTGTTTGCAAAGGAATGATTGCAAGTACATATTACAATAAATTTTCAATTATTGGAGAGTCAGTAAATGGTGATAAATTTCAGTTATGTTCCAAATCATTTTGGAATTTAGTGAACGACCCCATAATACAAAAAACTGTTTTGCTGACGTGTTGAAGTATGGCCTGAAACCATTACAGCAGCCTCAAGTTTAAAGAACTAAATGCATAATAAACAAATGAACATTCGAATAATAAATTCATAAATCAAAATTTTTCATTTCGGGTTAGTATGTAATCGGGTATACAAATGAAAAAACTCTCACACCTATCAATCAATCAAACTATTATCAGATGTGAATGATAGTCATGCCTCAGCAACTCGCAGTCCATTGTAAAGTAGAATGTGGGTAGCATTGGGAAAAATCATGGACTGATCCCATCGTTGATGTATTTGGTAATGACAGAGTAACTGGACAAAATTCAAGAAACTTATCGGAACAGTCACATCGACTCCGAAAGATAAGAGTGGATATGTGGAAAACTACAATCACAAGCACATTAGCAGTTTAGTCATGCAGATACATAAGGCGTTCAGAGTAAAATAGTTTATCCATATTTAAATTATTTAATATTTAGTTTCCACCTTTATACAACATATTGTACCAAAGCCCCATCGTGTGCTAGGTTTCAATTATGTAACTGAATACATAAATAAACCAGCGTTCATATATCTTCAGGATCACTGTCGACAAGTTTAAGTGTTTTATTGGTAATCATAGTATTCAAATCTGTAGCATCACGTGGATGTTACTTGTGCCAATTTCTGGAACCTTGTGTAAGATTCTGTTGCAAAATGTGCGGCTGCTTCAAATTCATTTTCTGCTGCGGATGTTGGTAAGAGTGAGCGTACTGCAAGCAATTTGTCTAAAAATTATCAATTTCAAAATGACGAAATTACTTCAATTTTGCAACATTACAGCCGCAAGAAGGAAAAAGTCGAAATACAAAAAACTGAGATGCACCATATTCAAACAGCAGAAAGTTCGGCAGCCAGTACCCCAAAACCAAAATCGAAAGCTAACAACAGTAACAGCATGAAAGGTCGAGGAATAGGAGGAAACAATTTGCAGAGATCGGTGAGTAGTGGAATGTTTACAAATGCTGCACATACAAACTGAAACTATTATGAATTCAGAGAACGGAAAATATTTGAATTTTCCATTTTTCAGTCCGTTCTCAGCCAAGTCAGTCACGGAAGGGTCAATCCAGTGTATGGACAGCATCGACCTAACTGGGACCCGGACGACAATGACCCATACATGTCAGCCGGAACGTACTACAATACTCCACGAGAATCGGTCCGCTCGTACGACACTCCATGGAATGACACGGATTAGCATATCTCCAGCTAGTACACAATATTCTAGCTTATTTGCTAACTATGAATTAATTCTCGTAATATTTTTTTGTATTAGTCATCATAGTTAATACAATAATAGTTACTATCTGCATTCAGGCCAAATATGTAATATTGGTTTGCATTTGTAGAGAAAAAATATGTAGAATCAACATCAGGTGGCAATCAGGATAACTGTGAATTTGATAATCTATAAAACCGAATAAACATAATGACATTCTCGGGAATACATTTGTTTGTTGTTTCATTGCTGCATTCCAGTGCACCTTAAGTAACCGATCAATGTATTTGAATGGTGGCAAATGATGGGTTTTATGGACCACCTTATTTGATAGTAAAACCAGATTTGTGATTATTCTGTTTATTTTGAACAACTAACGAATTTAGGTATCAAATTGACGTTTGTGATACACTTTCCAAAGAAGCAACCATGGCACTATTATTCATTTTTCTGCCCACAGTGAGACAGATTACGATCTTCCTAGGTACACTTTTGAAGTGTAAGTCGAGTTGAGTAAAACAAAGTATCAACTGTCAGCAAATTTTACACAGGGACTCCGAATATGTACTTTATTTGAAGTAAAATTGATGTAAGAATGCAGCGCTTGTAAATGAGTAGTACTAAATTATACAGTCGAATAGATCATATTTTAGGCGTTGATACCATATACGAAATCATGCTTTGCATCAAGTATTTACCTTAATAGTTAGCTGCTCTAACTTTTAAGGAATTCAATATGGGCCATATTATTCATAACTTTTGAATTCTACGCATCCGATTTATTTAAGCCGAAAATATTATAGGTCAGAATGAACACATTTTCGAATTATTATGTACAGACGGACGGACAGACATTGACTTGTGATCAAACGTGAGTTTTGCACCAAACTGATATCTTGTTCGGATTCTACGTCCACAGTTGTTATAAACTCAATATTTTATTTTCCTCAACTTCACTTACACTTCAAAAATGTACCTTGTTAGTTATAAATGTTTACAATACCTAAACTATAAGGAACACTGAGCGTCGATAAGATTCCAAAATTCTTAGAAATGTCATTATACTTATCAAAATGTAAGGTACGTCCAAAAAGGGAAGGATATTTTTGAAAATTTGCATAACTTTTCTTCAGTTCAATGGATCGGTGTGATATGTTCCTCAAACATGCACTGACTTATGCTGATACTACATGCAAAGTTTCATGAATCTATCCATCTGTCTGTGTTCGTGGTGGCCAGCTCATTAACACAGTCCATTTGGGAGTGTCCAAAAACCTAAGGATATTTTTTCAAAATGGTTATAAAAATTAATATGTGTGATGTAAATTGTGTCTAAATGTTATTTTCTGCCTTAAAAGGCGACTGCCAACTTCCTAGAACTCTAATTTGCCGATATTGTGAAAATCGCGAAGGGTCATTTTACATGGAAGATGACACTTTTTGAGAATTTTGGTATTTTACGGGCACGTAACATTTGCCATTTTGGCCCAATGTAGCATAAAATCTAGAATAGGGTTAAGTGATAATATATACATGACCAATTGGAACCCTGTCCCTCGTTATTGTGCATCATTTCTGAATAAACTTATGGCAACCATCATTTGGCAGCCCACTCAATGCATTTTGATGCTTAATTGCACCTGAAACGCTTTGCTTGTAATTAAAATGGAAATACTTAAGCTCAATCATCTGAACCGACCCGGATGTGTATGGTAGTACTATAAGGTAATCCTGCTGAACATTTTATGCTACATTGGGACAAAATGGCAAATGTTACGTGCCCGTAAAATACCAAAAATCTCAAAAAGAGTCATTTTCCATGTAAAATGTCCTTTCGCGATTTTCACAATATCGACAAATTAGAGTTCTAGGAAGTTGACAATCGATATTTTAAGGCAGAAAATGACATTTAGACACAATTTACATCACAAATATTAATTTTTATAACCATTTTGAAAAAAATATCCTTAGGTTTTTGGACACTCCCAAATGGAGTATGTTAATGAGCTGACCACCACGCACACAGGCAGAGGGCTAGATTCATGAAACTTTGCATGTAGTATCAGCATAAGTCAGTGCATGTTTGAGGAACATATCACACCGATCCATTGAACTGAAGAAAAGTTATGCAAATTTTCAAAAATATCCTTCCCTTTTTGGACATACCTTATACTTCCACATAATAATTCAATTTATAAGGAAATCGTTAATTCTTTGACGATTAAAAAACTCCACCATACATAAATGTACTTGAAAGAGCTATACATCCCTTGTTATAACCACAACCCATATTGTACACGCGTTGGCCATGGTCGTGAACAAAAAAGAGCAGTTCGTCATTTCTATAATGTGGCCTACATTGTGAATGAGAAACCTCACACGTCTTAAACGCCAACGTACATTGTAAACGACTTTTTTTCCAGTTGAAATATAATCATTTGCACTGTTTTACCTTATCCTGCATTGTTCATGAAAATTGAAAGATTCACATCATATGATTGATAGAAAGTTTTCATGTAAAATAAGTCCGCACTTGTTACGTACAACAGTTAAGCGACAAAGATTTAAATTACTTCATTTAAAAACATTTAATAAGGACGAGTAATTAATTTGGTCCCTATGGCGAAAACTGGTTTCATTACTTTGCTGCATGAATGATTACATGATTCCATTCGTCACCAATCATCTATAAGTTATTCGATCGAATGAGAGTTTCTTGTAAACGTTGTGACTGGTAGTTAATATTTTGGATACCGTTGAAATTAAAAAATAATTCATGCCACTTTTGGAATTCTACGCAGTTTTAGTTTAAATATATTTAAAGTTTGTATTAAAATTAATTTCCGCATTTGTTTCTGCGGAATACCAACTTCATTTAATTTTCAATTTAATATACAATCAGTTGAAGATAATTAATTTTCTTTGTATCTATCAATCGAATTTCATTTCCTTGTGCATAAATATATGAACCATTACACCGCATCATTAAGATAGATTGATTCTCGAGATTTGATTTTTATATTAAGCCTCTCCACAAAAACTTCCAAATTTTAAAATACTGACGTGTTGAAGTTTCGGGCTGCGCTAAACAAAGCAGTTTCATGTTAAAAGTCGGACGTATCATTTGTCTAAGTATTTTGGCCTTTAAAAGATTTAAGAAATAATATACTGGCTATATCAGAGCAGTTCGGTTTCTTATATTCAGTTTAGTTTCAGGAATATTATAAAAACGGTCAATCTCAGTTCCCTATTTATTGATTGGTAAATTTTGATAACAAAATTCCATGCGTC